>JABFPJ010002847.1:0-18019 GCA_022817425.1 Gryon sp. ZL-2020
GTTAGGAGACTTTTAATTATTTAATTTGCTGTATAAACTTCTTTTTACAAAATGTATATAAATTATTTTTTAGTTTATAAGTGTTGCACCGGAACTAGAATCTTTTTAATTTTTTAAATTCAATAATTAACGTACATTCAATAGTCTGTACATTTTTGTTGTATATTAGAGCAGTGTTTTTGTGGGTTTTATGTTAATATATTTTTCAGTTTATAAGTGCTACAACTTAGTTAGAGTCTGCTTCCTTTGGTAAATTTATTTATTATTATTGTATTTAATAATTTGTATATTTTTTGTTCTATTTTGAAATATTGTGTTTTGGGTTTCATAATATATCCTTTTCTTGTACTTGGCCGAAACTTTTCAGTTACTGAATTTTTGGAGTTATATCAGTTGAATTTTTTGATTTACTTTTAAAACGTATGTGACCATTCGACAACTATATATTTAGTATATCTATTTCACAACTATAAATATTCTAAACTTGCATCATATACCAGTTTAGATAATTTATTTATAGTTTAGCATTGTTCCAACATAAATAAGTATGCATCTTTTGAACCTTGTGGCCATTTTTGTTTTGTTATAATATTGTCATTAACTTTCATCCATGTAGATGTGTTTCCGTTTCTTAACATGCAGGTATAATGACCATTCTGAGGAGTTTCTCCTGTAAGAAAAATACAGCTGATAACTTTATATGTCTTGTTATCAAAAGTAAGTTTTGTTGTTGTTACTGATGTGACACTATAATTTATAATTTTTTAATTTCGTTTTTACTGTTGACTGTAAAAATTAATAATTGCAAAAACATTACAGATTTACTTGATTTGATTGTTGTTTTTCTAGACATTTTGGTACCCTTACAGTTTTGGCAAATACCATCGAAATCTTTCAACGCATTTAATTCCGTCTGAATTAATGACTTTAACGTGTTATGCTGTTTTCGTTTTAATGTAATTGGAATAGGTAAGGTCAATACATGTATATTATCATGAGTAGTGAAGTTATAACCACATTTTGTTTTACAACAACGATTTGTATACATTAATTTACATTCCACTGAATTTTTAATTTCACTATATTGATTTGTTAATGCACATAAAAATTCTACAGCATCTTGCTGTTGTCTTATTGAAAAGGTAGTACCAACATTTTGCCGTAAAGTTAATACATCTGGAATTCTTTGACGTGTGGCATAGGCAATAATAAAAGTATTTAGAGTAGTATTTTGTTTGCTTGTCAATAACCTTTGTCTTATAATTTTACAATGAAGTAGATATTGCAAAATTACGTTTGCATAACAAGACACACCATCGTTATTAGATAGGCCATGAATGATCCACGCAATTGAAGATTCTTGTTTCTGTGGAACGGAATCTTCTTGAACATTTTTAATTTGCTTTGGTATAGCCCATCTGCTATCAAGACATTTCTTTCTAGGTACTAAAACTTTCTGAAAACGAGGCAAATGTGATGTATACAACTCTCTTAAATGATTATACTCTGATATGCATCTTGCATCTGCCTTAACAGAATTTGGACTGAAATTGATAAGATGAAGACCATTGATACTACTTACACGTGACAGCGCTACATAAGTCTGACCAGAGCTAAATATTGTGTTTCCTATATCGGTAATCACACAATGTAGAGTTAATCCTTGACTTTTATGAATAGTGATACCATAACTAAGAGAGATAGGAAATTGTTTACGGCACACGGTTATTCTATTAATTATTTGAAATTTAAATTTAATTTTAGTAATAACAAATTTCTTTTTATCTGAAGTCTCAATATTAAGAGATTCTACACTTTTATTATCGGAGGAACGTGTTATGGATGTTATAGTTCCAATAGTTCCATTCACCTAATGTAACACCTAAGACCTAATGTCACATCAATATTTCTTCTTATCATTATTCTAGATCCAATTTTAACTGTAATAACACGTTCGATTCCTGCTGTTTCTGAAACTTTTTCGTCTCCTTGAAGAAGATGTTTTTCAACCTTTTTTCTAATATATGTTGGACATTCATACTCATCCTCAGCTATTAGTTGTATTTCATCAGATAAAATATCTTTTAACATAGCAGTATTTAAGGTTTTACAAGGATAGCAGGTTGGTAACAAGCATACAGCATCAGGAGGTAACTTATTTATATAAATACATAAACCTGATAATCTTCCTTCACAAGAAGTTCCACTTAAACTAATCAATCTTGATTTTTGAACAGTTATATCGGCTCCTGTGATCAATCCTACTCGAAGTCTAGATAATATATAACAATAAGTTGCATCATTTTTCTGTCGCATGTTTTGCACAAGTTCATCATATTCAAATAAATTCCATAGATTAGGAGTACCAATAGTACCAATATATTTTTTTATATCCTTTTGAGTTAATCTAATGAATGGTGGATTTCCCTGGACAGAAGGAAGTTGCAATAAATCTCCAAACAGCAGAATATGCCGTTTTCCAAACCAGCCATTTCCAGAATCTGTTGTATCAAAAATTTCTCCTGAACGTAGATTTATGAACATTAAATGAATATTTGAAATCATAATTATCGTGTGATATTGGTAATTAAAACAGTCTATGGATTGTTAATCCATTAATATCAAATGCAGATATTCCCGTAGGAGCCGATAATGCTGTATTTTTCCCGTGATTATTTTTCACCGTTAAAGTAATAGTTTCAATAAGTTTGCTTTTACCAGTTCCACCTTGACCACTAACATAGAGACGTAAAATAGAGTCGTTGTTCTTTACTACATTTATAACTTTTTCAAATACTCTTTTCTGATCGACATTTAACTGATTTATCATTTCTTCAAGATTAGTATCCTTGTATGGTTCTATATTAGCAAAATCGTGTAAGTCTTGCATTGCTCCTTCAGCTTCTACTGGTTGACATTCCAAGTCTACTTCGTCTACTTCTTGGTTATTATCATTCATTTTTTCGACAATTTCTTCCTCTCGTTTTTGAATTAATTGAAGCGTTTCTTCAAATGATTTTTCTATTTCATATAATCTTTCATGATATTTTGTAGCTTCGCGTAATTCAGATTCACTAGCCGCAAAAGCTTCTGAAAAGTTTCATAATTACTTTTAAGTTCACCCTGATCTCTCCAATGTTTAAACAAGAAAAGTAATGAAAAGTAATGCTTTTCCGGTTGTGTTTTAATGCTATACCTATAATGATTAATTAGGTATGCATTACTTCTTTTTTTCAAAAAAACTCCAGGCTTTATTTCATAAATATAAGCTATTTCTTTTTTTGTCCTATATGTGGTAACGTCGTACCATTTCGCAAATTCATATAAATTTAGGGATTCCAATTGTTGAGGTCTATTAGGATAATAATCATCAACTAACGATGCACAGTATATGTCAGTTGAATTTTCGTCTAGCGATTTAATTTCTTGATATGATTTAACTTTTCTGTTACGTGTTTCATTAACATCAATCCACTTGATTATTGTGTGAATATCTGTATCGTATAATGGAAATCCTAAAAGAGTGTCTAAAGCTTCCATAATTCCACATTCTATTACTTAAAAGACGATAGCCTATATTCCAAAGTTTACAATATAACGAGTTATTTTGCTCTATATCAACTAAATTAGTTTTTGATGTCCTACTTTTGGACACATACTTTGTCAAATAATTATTAATAAATTCCGATTTTTCTCCTATATATTGTATATCCATGTTTCCTTTCCATGCTAATTTAATAGCAGAATTATAATCGTTAGTGTTTTTTTCTTCTGTTCTTCTTGGAATATCGTACAATCTACTCTTACTCTGCAATTTTCTTCTTCCTGCAATAGAAGTCGCCACATCTCGAAGAATCAATTCATTTGTAACAGGTCTTGGAAAACCGAATCGACATATACTGAATGATCTAGAGTTACTTTTATTTGTTCGCATACAATAAGAATTGTGTTTGTGTGATTGATCAGATGTAACGGTTTCGTATAACGTAGGAGATACATTTTTATCGAAAATTTTGCAAGTAATATATTGTTCAATGAATTTTGCGACTTCTTCATTCGATGCTTTACCGAGAATAGGTGCATTTTGAACCCAAATTATCATATGCACATGTTGAATACCTCTTCTTGGTATTCTAATCTCCAAAAATAATGTGTAATTTTCCCAACGGGGTTATCTGCCGAACATATAAAATCAATCATGGCTTTAAATTTTATGTTTATAAATCTAGAAGCACTGACAGGATCATAAGCTATAAGTTCAGATGTTGATAATTTCTCTTTATTTGGATTCATTTCACGCAAATATTCATCTAAATCATCCCACTTCCATTCACTGGGACTCAGAGTCAAAAACCATGTAGCGGGACCATAATGCATTATCATACATTTTAAATCATTTTGAGGCTTACGCCAGTATACTTCCGTGTTTCGTAATCTTAAAAATATTGCATTTAAATTTATATTTATATTTTCATTTGATAATTCCTGTAAGTATCTGCCTGCATTGTATCGTTCACGATAATTACCTACCATCATTGTGTAATAAATACCTGATTTCAGTTGTCTAATATTAGCGTCATTTAACAAATAAAATACATATTGTTGATTTAATCTAAATCTACTATATTTTGATGTTAATTTTGATCGAATAAATGCGTAATCTTGAAATACAGGTTGTCTTACTTCATGCTGACCATTCATCCCATTGGGATATAAGTCTGGGAAACATAATACATCTAAATATTTATGACGACTATCTAAGGACGTGTCTTCAATTTTTAACATCTGATAAAGTTTTTTGGGAGTTTCATTAAATCTTTTACTACACATTGGATAAATTGTATATTGATCATATATATCTGATTCCTCTGTAATTTGGGTTAGCATAGCTTTACGGCCCGCTATATTAGTTTGTGAACCATTATCATCAATATCATCACTCTCGGCTACGTGTTCTTCTCCAATATTGTACTCCATTTCTTCCATGCTAGTTTTATTCAACAACTCAGTAGATGTTGCAGGTAATCTAATGTTAATATAGTGCTCATTATTGGCTTTCAACCATTTCAAAGCTTCGTAAACTTTATTAATATTGACTAGATCTTCCCACACAATTTTCTTCTTTGTTGGTATTCCTCGAACCATTATGTATAGTCCATGATCCAAATTTAATGGTTCGGAATCTGGACAAATCTTTTTCAGCGTCAGTTCTATGGGTAAAGGTAAATGAAAAGTCCTTCCTTTAACTTTACGAATTTTTTGTTTGTAAGGTATATATTAATTTATAACTGTATCTGAAGTCACTAAAACTTGAAATGCCTTAGCTCGTTGTATGATACATTTTTCGTAATCATTTAAGCATGATAAAACTTCTGGCAAAGGCTCAGTATAAAGATTATTGAGAATACAAGATGGAGGCATTTTATCTTGTCAAATAAGTTTCAAGCAATATTTACATATATATGTTGAATTTGCATTAAACGCGTTGTTATTTTGCTGTAATCTTGGCCAATTTCTCCATACTTCGTTAGTTATAGGCTTTCTCAAATTTGCAATATCAATGACATCTTTTTTAAGACAAATTTTTTCACATGAAATACAATCAAATCGAGGTAAATCTAAGGAACGTTGTTTCAACGAAATAAACGCAGCATAGTATTTCGACATGATCTCATCTTCATCTAATAATAAATCATTAGATGTGCTATATGACTTTGCTTTTCGTTTAGCTTCTTTAGCGATTTTTCTCAATTCATCGGTATTAACAAATCTCAATGATTTCAATAACAAGAAATTCTTTTTAAGATATTTGTTAAATTTATATAGATATTGTTCAACAGTTCGTACAACAAGAAAATGAGGAGATAAAGACTGGACTATTGACATGAAACATTTGCAACTAGCAACATTTGCAAACTCTTTTTCCTTCTTAATGTCCGAATTATCTTGGTATTTCTGTCTTTCTTTTTTTCCGAATTAGCCTGATATTTCTCTTTTTGACTTAGTTTGATTTTTTCCACATTTTGCGACTAATATGTTTTTCTTTGTTCACGTACCTTTTCTTTATTGGCTAAGTATTTTTCTTTCTTCTGCTGTTTGATTTTAGCAGCATTACGTTCATAATAAGAACGATTTTTATTCTTTACATATTCTTTGTTTTGACTTATTTCTTTTCCCGAAATATGTGGCAATGTTTCACATAGCAAACTCGCTTGGCGTACTGGAAATGCATTTACTGATTTCTTATTATAATAATCACTATAATTTCCTGGAAAATGTTCAATTTTATTGTTTAAAAAGATATGTAATAAGTATTTTCTTAGTAATGATTGATTATATTTTATATTTTCTGGCGACAATCCAAGTAGAATAATAACAGCAAATGCTATAGCATAAACACCGCAATTGTTATAATTAGGTTGAGGTTGCACATCCGGAAATATTACAGGATTGTTTACAAAATCATAAAAAGGAAATAATTTAAGTAAAAATTTTTTTTGTTTTGATTGAGAGAAAGTCTGTTTTGTGTACGACTCTCAAGTAATGAATCATAGATGAAAATAGTTTTGCTATCATAGTAACAACAAATTCAATGTAAACTTCCGTTATATAAAATTTGCAAGTGCTTCATATTTGCATTCTCTAAAGGTTTAATTAGATGTGGTGCTTGTTCTAACAATGTAGATCTTGGTTCAAAATCTGAACATTTTCTTAACAATGTATGAAATTTGTGAATATGTTCATCATTCAACCATTTGTCGGATAAAATATCCTGTTTATCTTTATCGTCTAAAATATAATCTCCTTCATAAAATTTCATTTTGATATATACGATACGGGTTTATTAGTAATAATTCAAATAATTCACTAAAATTAGGTTTGTTGATAAATATGAATGTAAACTTTTTATGCTGGATATGGGTATATAATTAAAATAAATTAAGGAGACAGACTTTAGGTTATTATTTATTATTATTCTATATATAATACGGCGTTGAGAATATCACAAATGTGCGCTTTGAGCGATACTGTGTAGACTTAGAGAAATTGTAGATGCTTAAAGCAGCCTCCTTGGCACTCAAAGCAGCCTTTTTGGCGCTAACAGCAGCTTATTCCGTGCTAGAAACGCTTTTTGTCCACTTGAAGCAGCCTTTTTGACGATTATAGCAGCCACTTGGGAGCTTAAAGCAATCCACTGGGCGCTCAAAACAGCGCTCTAGGCGCTTACAGCAGCGTTTTGGGCGTTAACAGCAGCCTATTGGGCGCTCAAAGCAGCCCTTTTGGTGCTTACAGCAGCCTCTTTGGCGCTCGAAACTGCCCGATTGGCGCTTAAAGCTTGGGAGCTTACAGCAGTCCACTGGGCGCTTAAAGCAGCCCTCTTGGCGCTTACAGCAGCCTTCTGGGTGCTCAAAGCAGCCCTCTTGGTGCTCACAGCAGCGCCTATTGGGCGCTCAAGGCAGCCCTCTTGGCGCTCACAGCAGCCGTTTGGGCGCGCAAAGCAGCCCTTTATACCTACCGTCTAAGCGAAGACAGCACCACCCTTGGCACTCACCGCAGCTTTGTCGACAGTTTTATCTGTACGAAAATAAAATTTGCATAGATAAAAAATTATATAAATACAATCGGTACCTGAAGCAAATCAAGATAATTATCATTAGAATAATATGATTATAGATATTTGCATTAATTTGTGGATATTTGCGCAAATGTTTAAAACATTTAGAATAGATGTCCCCATAACATAACCATAATTTTCCCATAATGTTGTCATAACGTTTGTACAACGTTCTCATATCATTTCCATACCGTTCCCATAACTTTCCTATAACGATCTCATAACAATCCCGTTACGTTTCAATAACATTCCATAACGGTCCCACAATTCCCACACCGTACCCATACCGCTATTATCACGTTCTCATGACCTAACCATAACGCTCTCATAAAATACCCATAACGTTCTCATAATATGTCATAACGTTTGTCTAACGGTCCCATAACATTGTCATAACGTTTCTATAATGTTATCATAATGTTGCCGTAATGTTTGTATAACTTTCCCATGTTCCTATAATGTTTTCGTAACATTACAATAACGTTCCCATAACGTTTTCATAACCTTCACATTATTTCTCATAACGTCCCTATAACGTTCCAACACCATGCCCATAATGTTATCAGTGCGTTCCAAACCCTTACTATTTGTATAACGTTCTCATAACATTTTCATAACGTTTCTATAAAGTTCTTATAATTTCCTCATAACGTTCCCATAATGGCCCCATGAGCTTCCTATATTATTCCTATAATGTTCTCATAACATTCCCATAATGTCCCCATAAGCTTCAAAATTGTTTCAATAACCTTGCCATGACATTGCCATAAAGTTCCAATAATGATCCCGTAACGTCTTCATAACGTTCCAATAATGTTCTCATAACTATTCCCATACTATTTCCATTGCATTCCCATAACGTTCTTATAACGTACTCATAGCATTCCCATACCATTCCCATAATGTTCGTATAGCGATCCCATAAAATTCCCATCGCGTTATAATAACGTTCCCACAACGTTCCCACACCATAGTCATAACGTCATGATTACGTTCCCAAAACCTTACCATAAAGCTCCCATAACATACCCATAACGTTGTTATAACGTTGTCATAACTTTTGTATAACGTTCCCATAACGTTTTCATAACTTGTCTATAATGTTTGTACAACGTTTCTAAAATTTACTCATTACGTTCCCATAATGATCTCATAAGCTTCTTATATTATTTCTATAATGTTCTTATAACGTTTCCATAACGTCCCCATAAGCTTCTAAATTGTTTCTAAAACCTTGCCATGACATTGCCATAAAGTTCCCATAACGATCCCGTAACGTCTTCATAACGTTCCAATAATGTTCTCATAACGTTTCTATAACGTTCCTATACTGTTCTAATAACGAACCCATAACATTCCCATTACATTCCAATGCCATTCCCATAAAATTTCGATTATTTCTCCATACCGTTTTCATAACGTTTTCATAACGTCCCCATAAAATTTCCACAATGTCACGATTGCCACTACTTAATAACATTTTCATTACGTCCCCATAAAATTCCCATAACGTTGCCACAACGATGTTATAACGGTCCTATAACCTTCCCACTACTTTCCAATACAGTTCCCATAAGGTTCCCATACTGTTTCTGTTGCATTCCCATAACGTTCCATAACGTTCTCATAACATTCCCATAACGCTTTCATAACAATCCCATAACGTTTCTATATCGTTCTCATAACGCTCCCGTATTGTTCGCATAACGTTCTCATACAAATATTCCCACAAGTTTCGCATTATAAGTTATATATATAAATTTTATTTATGATGAAAACGTTAGTCAAAAAATTAAATGTACGTTAATTGATGAATAAAGTATATGATAATAGCAACCTAAAATTAATGTTTTAAATAAGACAATAAATATAAATGATTTACTCACCGATTCTAAGTAAAACACACAAATTTATTATCAATTATCCTTGCAAAAACTCACACATACATTTGCAAAACTCACTGTAAAATTAAGTTTTGGCAGCGATATAGTTTCACAAATAAATGTAAACATAACAAGAAATGATTTTGAAAAAGACGTAGATCTCCAAATCACTCTAAAAGAATCGAAAGCTCAGAAGATAAAGAACTACTATATCGACCGTGTCGGAAAATTATCGATCGAATTTCGTTTATTTGATCAATTATTAAGTCTATATATATAAAATATTCCGTTGATTTAATAAACATAATAAATGAACGGAAATATTTAGAATTAATATATCGGCCGCGGCAGAAAATTATCAATCAACTTCTATTCTAACTCATATTAAAAAAATTAATGTAAATGTTAAAAATACTCGATCGATAACTTTTCCGACATGGTCGATTGTTTAGTTCTCTAATTTTCCGATGAGATATTAAAGCTTTTTGATTAGCGCTACAGTTCATTTCATACATATATATATAATTAGCCAATCAAAATTCAGAAAACCAATATTTAAAAGCAAGAATTGAGCAATCTGCTTATGCCTTTAATATATTCTATAATTTCAATTAAACACATATTTCAATTTTGTTTTTCATTGTATGCATTGATTATATTCAATAAATTGCACTTAAAAATCTGAATTGACAGCTTTGACCGTCCTCAAGTCAGTCGCTGCGTCGACGCAGAAAAAACAACCTGAATACATTATTTACTAACTACTAAAGCATAAAAACAGAAAAACATTCTATAGTCCTTAATGAATAAATGTATCTAATTAGATTCATTAAATTGTGACTTAAAAATATGTATTATTGATGAAAAGAAAGCATGTAACGCATCAAATACATCTGCGCATGCCCGCAGCTAATTAACGCTCTACGCACAGCGGAAATTTCAAACTAGTGTCGAAATCACGTGACATGCGTGGATGATTTGAAACGTAATAATACTATATTCTAATAATAAGTTGATGTAATTATTAAATACATTATCTACATTAATTACTAATATTAATAATTATAAATAAATAATACATAACAATTATTACATATACCTATATATTTTATAATTTTTTATGTAAATATTTATATCTATTGTATATTATTTATTAATATTACTAATTAATATAATTAGTGAAATTAATTAATACATTATATTGTTATTACACTACAACATGACAAATCATCCACGCATGTCACGTGACTTCAACCCTAGATACAGCGTTAAACGGCCGCGCGCATGCGTAAAAGCATTTCATGCAATAGATTCTTTTTCTCATTAAAAATACAGCTATTCAAATACAAATATAATGCATCTAATCAAATATTTTTACTTATTGATGATTACAGAATAATTTCTTCAGATTACATTTCTATTTTCTTAAAATATTTCATGCATTTTAGTTGTTCTTGCTGCATCCACAAGGCCAACATAGAGGAGGACTTAGATGTCACTTCATACTGTTAAATGTAATTTACTTAATAACTTATTAATGAAATCAAATACAAATAACTTAATTTGTGTATAGTTTAAATTATAGAAGCACAAGAATAAATTTATTGTCTATTGTTTTCGAATTATGATTAATTATATACATAAATGTTTAACGTGCGAGTGTTTGAATGTGTGAAATTCTACATGTATGTGTAAATGAAAGTGTGAGTTTATATATATGTGCAATATTAAAAATATTATATCCACATGACCCAATGGCAGGAATGAAAAATTAAAAATAAAACAAAGTATAGAATCTTATTCAGGGTGACGAGACAATGCGTTTGAGTACTCACATGATATATTGGCAAAAGTGTAACATATTGTTTATTTATTTCGTTTAAATAAACAAATGAATGTTTAAACAAAGTATATTATCTTGTTCAGAGTGACGAGACAAAGAGTTAGGATACCCACATGTGACAATGGCTAAAAGTTAACATATTGTTTATTTATTTTGTTTAAATAAACAATTGAATGTTTAAACAAAGTATAAAATCTTGTTCAGGGTGACGTGACAAAGCGTTTAAGTACTCACATGTTATATTGGCAAAAGTGTAACATATTGTTTATTTATTTCTTTTAAATAAACAAATGAATGTTAAAATAAAGTATATTATCTTGTTCAGAGTGACGAGACAAAGAGTTTGAATACCCATATGATACAATGTCCGAAAGTTAACCAATTGTTTATTTATTTTGTTTAAATAAACAATTGAATGTTTAAACAAAGTATGGAATCTTGTTCAGGGTCACAAGACAAAGCGTTTGAATACACATATGAAATAATGGCTAAAATTTAATATACTGTTAATTTATTTTGTTTAAATAAACAATTGAATTTTTAAACAATGTATGGAATCTAGTTCTGTGTGACAAGACGAAGAGTTTACATATCCAAATGATATAATGGCCGAAATTTAACACATTGTTTATTTATTTTGTTCAAATAAACAATTGAATATTATAACAAAGTATATTACATATTGTATATTTATTTCCTTAAAATGAACAATTGAATGTTAAAACAAAGTATATAATCTTGTTCAGAGTAACGAGACAAAGAGTTTGAATACCCACATGATACAATGGCCAAAAGTTAACATATTCTTTATTTATTTTGTTTAAATAAACAAATGAATGTTTAAACAAAGTATATTATCTTGTTCAGAGTGACGAGACAAAGCGTTTGGATACCCACATGTGACAATGGCCGAAATTTAACATATTGTTTATTTATTTTGTCTTAATAAACTATTATATGTTAAAACAAAGTATATTATCCTGTTCACGGTGACGAGACAAAGATTTTGAATACCGATATGAAATAATGGCCAAAAGTTGACATATTGTTAATTTATTTTGTTTAAATAAACAATTGAATGTTTAAACAAAGTATGAAATCTTGTTCAGGGTGACGTGACAAAGCGATTAAGTACTCACATGTTATATTGGCAAAAGTGTAACATATTGTTTATTTATTTCTTTTAACTAAACAAATGAATATTAAAATAAAGTACATTATCTTGTTCAGAGTGACGAGACAAAGAGTTTGAATACCCACATGATGCAATGTCCGAAAGATAACCAATTGTTTATTTATTTTGTTTAAATAAACAATTGAATGTTTAAACAAAGTATGGAATCTTATTCAGGGTGACGAGACAATGCGTTTGAGTACTCACATGATATATTGGCAAAAGTGTAACATATTGTTTATTTATTTCGTTTAAATAAACAAATGAATGTTTAAACAAAGTATATTATCTTGTTCAGAGTGACGAGACAAAGAGTTAGGATACCCACATGTGACAATGGCTAAAAGTTAACATATTGTTTATTTATTTTGTTTAAATAAACAATTGAATGTTTAAACAAAGTATAAAATCTTGTTCAGGGTGACGTGACAAAGCGTTTAAGTACTCACATGTTATATTGGCAAAAGTGTAACATATTGTTTATTTATTTCTTTTAAATAAACAAATGAATGTTAAAATAAAGTATATTATCTTGTTCAGAGTGACGAGACAAAGAGTTTGAATACCCATATGATACAATGTCCGAAAGTTAACCAATTGTTTATTTATTTTGTTTAAATAAACAATTGAATGTTTAAACAAAGTATGGAATCTTGTTCAGGGTCACAAGACAAAGCGTTTGAATACACATATGAAATAATGGCTAAAATTTAATATACTGTTAATTTATTTTGTTTAAATAAACAATTGAATTTTTAAACAATGTATGGAATCTAGTTCTGTGTGACAAGACGAAGAGTTTACATATCCAAATGATATAATGGCCGAAATTTAACACATTGTTTATTTATTTTGTTCAAATAAACAATTGAATATTATAACAAAGTATATTACATATTGTATATTTATTTCCTTAAAATGAACAATTGAATGTTAAAACAAAGTATATAATCTTGTTCAGAGTAACGAGACAAAGAGTTTGAATACCCACATGATACAATGGCCAAAAGTTAACATATTCTTTATTTATTTTGTTTAAATAAACAAATGAATGTTTAAACAAAGTATATTATCTTGTTCAGAGTGACGAGACAAAGCGTTTGGATACCCACATGTGACAATGGCCGAAATTTAACATATTGTTTATTTATTTTGTCTTAATAAACTATTATATGTTAAAACAAAGTATATTATCCTGTTCACGGTGACGAGACAAAGATTTTGAATACCGATATGAAATAATGGCCAAAAGTTGACATATTGTTAATTTATTTTGTTTAAATAAACAATTGAATGTTTAAACAAAGTATGAAATCTTGTTCAGGGTGACGTGACAAAGCGATTAAGTACTCACATGTTATATTGGCAAAAGTGTAACATATTGTTTATTTATTTCTTTTAACTAAACAAATGAATATTAAAATAAAGTACATTATCTTGTTCAGAGTGACGAGACAAAGAGTTTGAATACCCACATGATGCAATGTCCGAAAGATAACCAATTGTTTATTTATTTTGTTTAAATAAACAATTGAATGTTTAAACAAAGTATGGAATCTTGTTCAGGGTCACAATACAAAGCGTTTGAGTACTCACATGATATACTGGCCAAAAGTTAACATATTGTTAATTTATTTGTTTAAATAAACAATTGAATTTTTAAACAAAGTGAGTTATCTTGTTCTGGGTGAAGAGACGAAGAGTTTGGATACCCACATGATACAATGGCCGGAATTTAATATATTATTTATTTATTGTGTTTAAATAAACAATTTAATGTTTGAACAAAGTATGTTATCCTGTTCACGGTGACGAGACAAAGAGTTTGAATGCACATATGAAATAATGGCTAAAATTTAAAATACTGTTAATTTATTTTGTTTAAATAAACAATTAAATTTTTAAACAATGTATGGAATCTTGTTCAGAGTGATGAGACAAAGAGTTTGGAAACCCACATGATACAATAGCCGAAAGATAATCAATTGTTTATTTATTTTGTTTAAATAAACAATTGAATGTTAAAACAAAGTATATTATCCTGTTCACAGTGACGAGGCAAAGATTTTGAATACCCACATGATATATTGGCAAAAGTGTAACATATTGTTTATTTATTTCTTTTAAATAGACAATTGAATGTTAAAACAAAGTTTATTATCTTGTTCAGCGTAACGAGACAAAAAGTTTGAATACCCACATGATACAATGGCCAAAAGTTAACATATTGTTTATTTATTTTGTTTAAATAAACAATTGAATATTTAAACAAAGTATGGAATCTTGTTCAGGGTGACGAGACAAAGCGTTTGCGTACTCACATAATTTACTGGCCGAAAGTTAACATATTGTTTATTTAGTTTGTTTAAATAAATAATTGTATGTTTAAATAAAGTATATTACCTTCTTCAGAGTGACAAGACAAAGAGTTTAAATACCCACATGATACAATGGCTGAAAGTTAACCAATTTTTTTTTATTTTGCTTCAGTCAACAATTGAATGTTAAAACAAAGTATATTATCCTGTTCACGGTGACGAGACAAAGATTTTGAATACCGATATGAAATAATTGGCAAAAGTTAACATATTGTTTATTTATTTTGTTTAAATTAACAATTGAATGTTTAAACAAAGTATGTTATCTTGTTCACGGTGACAAGAGAAAGAGTTTGAATTCATACATGATATATTGGCAAAAGTGTAACATATTGTTTATTTATTTCCTATAAATAAACAATTGAATGTTAAAACAAAGTATATTATCTTGTTCAGAGTGACGAGACAAAGAGTTTGAATACCCACATGATAGAATGGCCGAAAGTTAACATATTGTTTATTTAGTTTGTTTAAATAAACAATTCTATGTTTAAACAAAGTGTATTACCTTTTTTAGAGTGACGAGACAAAGAGTTTAAATACCCACATGATATATTGGCAAAAGTGTAACATATTGTTTATTTATTTCCTTTAAATAAACAATTGATATAATGGCCGAAATTTAACATATTGTTTATTTATTTTGTTTAAATAAAGAATCCAATATTTAAACAAAGTATGTTATCTTGTTCAGGGTGACGAGACAAATGGTTTAATACTCACTGAATAATTTAATGACCAAAATTTAACTTATTGGTTATATACTGTATGTACTGTGCTTAAATAAACGATATGTTTACACTTTTAAGTTATTTTATTTAGTTATTAAGTAGTAATAAATATATAATTATAATAAATATATATATATATATATATATCATTTCAAATTTTGCATGTATTATTTATTTATTTATTATTTATTTATCATTTATTTTATTTATTTATTAATATTTCTAATTAATATGTTTAATGTAATTAATTATTTTATAATATTATTATTACACTGGAACGTGTCAAGTCATCCACACATGTTCCGCTGTAAGTGGAGCGTCGAAATGCCGCGCGCATGCACAGTTGTATTTCAAAAGATAGATGCTTACTTTTCATAAAAAATACAGCTTTTTGCAAAAATGTAATAAATATAATGATATACATTTATGCATAAAGACTACACATTTTTTTCTGTTAACATTTTTATTTTTTCATAAAATTTTTTATGTATTTAGGTTGTAACGTTGCGTTGACGCAGCAGCAGACATGGGGACAGCCTTAGCCGTCAGTTCGGATTTTTAAATTCAATTCATTAAATAATTAATGAAGATATTCAGTAACAAAACTGAATTGTCTGTTTAGTGAAAATTATAGTAATAATGATAAGCAAAAGTAGATTTTGTAGGCGTTGTTTTGAATTTTTAGATTTTCTGAGTTTAGATTGGCTACTTATATATATATATATGTGTGTGTTTGGAATGTAAATATAAACAAACAGAGTGCGAAAAAAAGTGAAGCAAAATAAAAGACTTGAATTTTCATGTTATTTAATTTGAAAATGACTTCGAAACGAGACGTAAGTATAATACATTTAATTTTAAAGTTAAACTATATAATTGTTAGTGCTTTATTTTCATTATGTTTGGTTAATTTTAACTGTTTTTTAATATTTTAAATTTCAGAATTTATTAAATTACAATTAATTTAAAAAATAATATTTAATATTTTGCAGGATGACATAATGGAGCTGATCCAGCGGCAATTCAACGCCATGGGTCAGCAACTGCAACAGCAGCAGCAACAAATGCAACAAATGCAGCAGCAGCCGAACGAGCAGCAACAACAGCTGCAATTACAGCAGCCGCAACAGCAAATGGAGCTGCAACCCCAGCTGCAGCCAGAATTGCAGCAACCGTTGCAGCCGCAGCCACAGCAACAGCCGCAGCCACAGCCGCAGCAGCAATTTCTGCAATAACCGCAAGCGCAGCAACATAGTATGTATATTTATAAATGAAATATAATTTCTATATAGACATAAATAATATATTTATATATATATATTTATGCTGCTCAACCAGAGCTTTAAGTTGCTGCTGGATTAACTCCAATTTGTCATCCTGCAAAAAATTAAATGTATAAAATATATATATATATATATATATTTGTACAATATATCTATACATTGTTATATCTATACAGACAATGTTTTAAATAAGGTCAAATATGGTCCAATTGAGGACAAATATGGTCCCAATGAAGACCATATTTGTCAAGCTTTTTTCTATTTCGGGTGGCCTTATTAAGGCCAAATATGGTCATTAGAATGTCAAACATAGCCCCATTAAGGCCGAAAATGGTTCCAACAAGGCATCCTGATTATCGAATCCGCCTATTACACTTATTTCACGCCAGGGATTGATATGGCCTGACCGAAATTTTGTATATTGATATTCTACTGCAAAACTCAATCAAAGTCAAGTTTAGTCACGTCATGGTTAACGTGGATTGTCCCACCGGGCGCTGACCAGGTAATCATGCCGTAACCTACCTTGATTCATGATAGTCGTTATATACGTGTTTTGTCCAAATTTGAAAATATGGATGTCCTATCATGGCCATTTTTGGCCCTTATAAGGACATCCATTTATCGAAACAAGTGTAAAAAATGCTATGCCACAAAAGTGTCGTCGGCTTTATATTCTTACGATGTATACATTTGATGTTGAAAAACAAATTTTCTCAAAAGTCATAGCTTCATCACTTCGAGATGGGGGTTTATAGGAATGCTATAAGGAATTCATAGGCAGATCATAGGGGTTATAGGAGAGCGTCATAGGGCGGTCATAGGGAGCTCTTAGAGGATCCATAGAAGTATCACGGAATTTAGTCAGGACTCATATACGGTCATAGGGAGAGGGTCACAGGGTTTTACCCGGGCGAAGCCGGGGCTTTAGCTAGTATATATATATATTTGTACAATATATCTATACATTATCAAGAGACACGGTAGTGTCTCTGGCCAAGTACAAGAAAACGATCGTTTTTGTGCGGCCAGCACTACCGTGTCTCTTTTCAGATACGAACAAATGCCGTTTTTCAACATACAAAAAAAGCAACAATAGCAATAAAATTCCA
>JABFPJ010002848.1:0-18018 GCA_022817425.1 Gryon sp. ZL-2020
AGGTTATAAAATTCTGTCAAAATGAACTTTAAAGATTGAATTACAAAAGTCTAGTTATACATAATTAACATACGAAAAACTGTTCAATGAAGAATATTTAACAGTGTAAAAATATTAAGTAATAATTCAATATTAAATAATAATACAAAATATAATAACCAAATAATAAAGCAAATATTTTTAAAAAACAGATCCTATAAAGTTGGTTGTTAATAACTTAATGCATTAATATACATCCAATAATAAAAATACTTTTTAGTAAGCCTTTAAAATACATCTATAAATTTAATATTTATAATTACTTTTTTTACCTAGAGGGCGAAGTTGACAAAACTGCTAATAACGAATCTGTAGTACTTTTTCTTTTAATGTAAACCTTACATAGTGACAAGGCAGATTCTACCCGATATGAGTAACTTTGAAAATAGTAGATTCAATAGTTTTATTATTTCCCGTGTACTAACAATTTATATAAGTTTTATATATATTAAATAAAATCTTCATAATAAATAAATAAGAATGTATTGAAATTAAATATTAAGGCATTTAAAGATGATATTTTAGCAAAGTTAATCATAGGGGCTTACCATAAATATTTGTTTAATATTCAAAATAACCCAGCTGTTATTTTCGAATGTTCTACGCATTGTTAAATTTCCCGAGGACAACGAATCAAAGCTATCTTCAGATGCTTAGAACAGGATTGTTATGTTTATAGATCTTTTAAAATTACTTTTTTAATCGATTTCTTTGGTCTTTTTGTTTCTTTCTGATTCGATGTATAGAATAGCTTATATAAGTTTCTATAAATCAAGAAAATTTTGGTTACTCAAACTGAATTTCGCAATTTTAGTGTTCCGGCTTTATGTTCACGCATATATTAAGATTAAACATTCAGAATGAGCTCTATGGGGACTTATTGTTTAGAACTAGAAAAAGAGTGAAATGATTGTATTAAAATGTATCATTTCAAATAAATGTATCATTATTGAACATTTTATTATAATATATTTTAGTTATATAGTTTCATAAGATTAGCAATTATGATAAAATAATATTAAATAACTGAAAATAAGTAGTATAAGAATTTTTTTGGATAATTTAAAGTATTAATAAGTATTATAAAGTATTAATAATAATTTTAATTATTTAATTTATATTTTTTTTACTAATTAGTCGATAAATATGTTATATATACTTTTCAGATTATTTGCATTATATATATAAATAATACAGATTATGTATAGCATATTTTTAAACTTCCTTCATATATTTTTTAATCCATATAAAATAATAATTGATTGTACATTTTTAATTTAGTTTTATAAATTTACTTGAGGAGTTAATGAAGTGAAAAAGGAGATTATTAAATTATTTTCCTTAATTTAATTTTACAAAATTACTGAAATTAAATAAATAATGGTATAAGCAACTTTAATTATTATGTCCGCATTATTGAATAGTTCATTAAATTTTCGTTTTTAATCTCACTTGTTATTTTAACTTTGTCCTGTGTATACACTCACTAATGTATCCTTATTAATGCAAAAGTGATATGCACAATGAAATAATAATGACATGTATTTGTTTAGTCGACAATTATATATATTGATGAATAAGCGAAACATGTTTATTTCGAAAAATCTGTAATACTTTAGGTTTAAAATCAATGTAACATGAAATCAATACTTTAATAAATGACTGGGAGTGTAAGCACATCTTTAACGATTTCTTCGTTGCTATAATTTGAGTCTGTCGCTTATTCCAATAATATGCATTAGTTACTGAAGTTACATTTTCAGTGTTACTTAATTTCTATTTTCAGTTGCCGCAACAATACATTATTGTCATATACGATGTGTCATGAATTTAGAATTTCTGTTAAAACTACAATTTACCTGCAAACTGACATGACAGTTAATGTCGCGTTAGTTTGACCATTGAATTATCGTTAAAAATTAGATTTCAATCATACTATGAACACAATAATAAATAAGTCAACAAAATAAAACGATTTTTTAATTGCATGTTTTGATTTTTGCCGAGAAAAATCGCGTGCAAACAAATCTAGCACATATGTTATTAAAAATATTAATATGCATATTTGCTACTGATTAAGCGAGCACACAATTCAGTTGCATAATTTAAACTTACAAGAAATAAAAACACGCTTTCAAGAAAATATCACTTAATTTATACTGCGAAATAAAAGTTCACGATAAAAATCGAATAAATGTAATATCAACTTTTCAAATCGTTTAAATTCATTTACACCGTTAAATGTAAGGTTATTTGGCTTGTCTTAAAGGCATAGAGGATTTGTAATTTCCAATTTTATTTTCAAAATCAAAACAACAAACAGACAAAAATCATATTTATATTTTGAAATAATGAGTATTACATTACTCCAAAACGATTTATTTTGTAAATATATATATGAAACTAATCTTTTTATCTAACATATATAAAATTATTCTCAAATATTTATTCGTTGTATTAGAACTCTGAAATGATACTGTTTTGAATATAGTTCTTGGTCACGGAATTTAGGTTGTATAAGATAAAAAAACTAAGTACAAATTCCTTAGAACAATTTAATCTTTCAAGGTTTATGGACATGATCTTGAGTTATAAGCTTTTAATTAATGGCAACAAAATTTATTATATTTAATAAAGATAATCAAATTAGCATTTCATAATTTAACGAGACTATTTATATTTTAAAGATGAAGGATATTTTGAAAAATCGAATAGCTCAAGTTGACTTTTTTTTCAAGAATTTCAACATAATGTAATTCATATATATATTTGCATGATCGTAAGGTTATTTATGTATAAAATTTGACATTAGATAACGACAGCCAAGATATAAATTTAAGTAATATTTTGTTTGTATAATAAAAAGTGACATAAATATATAAAAACATTGAAAAGTAAGCTCATCTTTCGAGATAACTTCTTCACTGATTTACATAGATTTACATATTTTGTTCGATTTCAAAAAGTTATATTTAAACAAAATATTAATTCTTATATTTCTACTGGGTTTCTTAAAAATATTGAAATGTCCTTACTTGTATTGATTTATATTTATTTACTGATATACCACTAAACAAAAAATATGTAATATAAAAATAAATTATTCCATCGAATTTAGTGCGAAATAGTTTTTTACCTTAGACTGACTTAAATTCATTGTGATCTTATATTTTAAAAATATGAAATCAATTTATATAACATCTTATTTGTACAAAAGATGTATAAAAAAATGAAGTTGTAACTACATGAGATGATAACTTAATCAATCAATGTCTGTGCAAAAAAAAAAAAATAAAATTACACGTATTCCTTTAAATGTATTTTTCTAGTCAACTTAATATTATTTAATCATTCTTAAAAATAAACTGAACGCCACGATTAGAATATACCTTTAAATCTACAAAAGGATTTTCAATTTTTGCCTATGAAATCATATTGACATAATCTTCTCAAAATAAATCTCACAAAATCGAATTTCAATAGTTATTATTCAGAGATCGATCATCTTCTGTAAATTTGGAAACGAGCAAATTGTTTTATAAAAGTGAATTCTTCACGTATTCCAAGTTATAAGATGCATTCTTTTTCTATTTTTACGAAATTAGAAAGTCCTTTAGAAAAATATATTTCAGAAATTTATTACATTTCAGAAGTTTTCAATACACAATTGCATAACATTTGAAAGTAATATTTTTTATTAAATTATTATAATGTTAAATAGTTTGCTGCGTAATTATCAAAATCTGTAGAATTTCAATTAACATAATTCCAATTATGTTAGACATTTAGTAAATCAGAATAATTCAGTTGTTTATGTTCATTTAATAATGTATAAAATATTATAAAAGAATAAATGAATTGTAAAACATATAATATGATTGTTAATAATCAACCCATAAACTTATTATTTGCCGATTATATAAATCCATTAATTAATAATGTATATATTCTGAATTAGAAGTAGTGAATCAACGATGTAAATACTAATGCGGATTGAAACTCATGATGTATAAATTCAAATGAATTAACGTTGATAATAAAATAAATATTTATTGCAATTTACATTAATGATCGCTTCAATAAATATAACAAATTTTAAGAATAAACAACATTTTTGTCTCAAAAATGTTTTGTATAATTCGAACTAAAATCTTCTTACATTAAATGGATTTTGCTTCTAAATATAGCAGAGAATTATCTATCAATAGAAAACCGAAAAAAAGTATAAATAAATGTACTATTTTTAAACACTTAATAATTTTTATTAATAGTGTGGATAACTTTATTGGTATTAATAACAAAGATTAAGGATGTTATACAATATATGCAAAGAATGACATGACGAATTTTATAATCTTTAATTTGTACTAAAAAATGTGAATATTAGACAGAGATCACAGGCCTTAATATATAATTAACTGTTTAATGTTTTTATACAAAATAAAAACTGCAAAATCAACTTTATAGAACAGTAATGCCAATGTTTAATTCATGACTGCAAATGTTTTTCAGGGAATTCCATTGTTATTAATTAATCGTCTTTTCTGTTTTTTTTTATTTCGGTGGTTTATTTTATGAATAATAATGATTTATTATTAAATACAATATTTTCAAATAAAATGTGCGGACATGCATCAAATTTCTATGACTCAGTGTGAAATACATTAATTAGTAACACATAAAATTATATAACTTGTAATTATAATGTATACATATTGATGTTGTATATTATTTTCATTATTTATTCAAATAAATATTTATTCAAGTCACATTATAATTTGCATTTTCATACCGAAATGCCCGCTATTTGAACGACACATTTGTGTGCATAACATAATGTATAATAATTTATACAATGATAAACACACGAAATTAAGATTATTCACTTAATTTGTGTACATATACCGAAAACAATTCAGTTTGAAAAAAGCAAGTGTATTTCAGTAGTAGTTTCTCTTTTTACTGTAAAGATGTAGAAAAATAGTGCAATTTAAACTTATTATTTCACGTTAAAGTACATGCTTATCATTTATGTACACCAGAAGTGTTTCATAAATTTTAAAATGTAAACTTATTTGGTACCCAATGTATTTCGACATGAATGAAAGCTTACTCGAATATCTTATTGTGAAGAATGTAGCAATGTAATGTAGAATGTTTAACAGTCAGCAAACAGAAGTTTATTAAATCCTCCATATGAAAATATGATTATTTTAAAATGAATCAATCAGCATAAGTGGATTTATTGAATTAACATTAATTTTAGCATTAATAAAGTATCCTGTAGATATCGCAAACTTTTATTTGTAAAATATACTTCGAATATATTTATAACAATGTAATTATAATATCAAAATTGGGTTAACAATATAATCTTTACATTCTTCATCTCATTAAACTGATTTAATTCTTTTTTTTCTTTTGCATTTAATGTTCACTATTATATTTTTCTCATTCTTCAGTAAGCATTGGATTGATTTGCTGTGATCGGCGCCACTGCTATTGATTGGTCAACTTACAAGTTCTCTTTCTGCCTGTTCATTACCAGCTACAAGTAAATACAGGGAATGATTTTTCGGCCAAGAGATTCTATCACGCTGCAATTCAAAGCTTCAGATTTATCCACGCCTAACCCGCGTCTAACCGCATTTGGGGTGGTCCAGGATGGTCCACGCTTTATGCGGTGTGCGCGAGGCCGTAACCTTTGCCCCCACCCCACCCTGCCTGAGTTCAGTAGTGCCATCTATCGTGCGGCGTCAGTGGCACTTGCACAAATTTCCGTCTGGCGCTAAGATCGACGTGATCGATCGTTTTTTACTGCATACGCTGTAACTACCTTGCGTACTTGTTATTCATCTTTACCTGCGCGCGGGATAATTCGAATAAATTGATTGGTCCGTAAAGCAACAGCAATTACTTTTTGATAATTAATGCTTGCGAATTCATTATTACTTTTTGTAGCTATGTTTGTGAAATTGACATTAGTTACAATTTTTTAGTTTAAGTAAAATTTTTTTTTTTTTTTTTAAACTACATTCAGTTTTGATACAAGACATTCTCTAAACATTTTTTAGTTCAAGAAATACAAATCTTGGATTAAGACATTTATTTCTTGGCTAAATATCAACAAAAATCTTTCTTAGGCCAAGAATTTAGTTCTTGGATTAAACAATATTTATTATGAGTGTATATTTGTTTGCAGATATTTAATATTTTTTTTATTCTTGTAATCCAATTTCACTTGCAAGAATAAGGTATTATTATTAATTTATTGTAAATGTATGAAAACATATTCAATTGAATACTTGCAAAATAATTTAAAATTATTTATTATTACTTACTTTTGAAATAATACATACTAAAATACATGTACATTTACATAGTATATTTTCTTTTGTTAATAAAATTATATTTCAGAAGAAGGTGATATACAATTTTTGCTTTATATATCTCCTTTTATTTTAAAGAAAAGCAATGTTTCCATCATTTTCACACCTTTAACTTTAAATAATATAAAAAAGATCAAGGTACAGAACTTCTAATAAAGCAAAAAGGACAAATTTAAATTTATTGAACATCTTAATCATATGTACAACTGTTTCAAAATTGCTTATATTTTGGTCGTGTAATAGGTCAACATGTTTTTGATTAGCATTAAAGGTCAACACTAAGACATGGATTTTTGGAAGACTGATTTAGTTTAAAATATTTTTTGACGAAAATATTTTTTGAAAAATATTTTTCGTCATTTGGAAAAGAAATATTATATTACGCAACGAGGGAGATGGCATCGGGAATCCGTTTTCCCAAACGGAGTTTAGAAGCCCAGCCGAAAGCGAGATTTGTAACCGCGAAGGAAACGGATTTCCGATCATCTTCAATATTGTGAACGATATTTTTCGTTACCAGGGAGGAAATAATGCCATTTTCCGAAAATTCCCTAGAGAGGAAAAGGGAGCACTTTCCCTCCCTGAGTGACGAAAATGAGATATTCTTCCCTGCTTTCTCTACCCTCGTAACTTGAAATATACTATCCTTGGAAAATTCTTGATTTCATCACCCTTTATGCATAATACACTACTTTTTGAATAAAGTGTAATAACATTTCAATAAATGCAATGACCTAAGTTGACCTTTCTAGAGTTATTATTAGCTAATTAGCTTTTCTAGAATAATTTCTTTGTTTTGGAGAGAAAATGCTTAATTTACTTTTGTATACGAATAAAAAGTTGTATACGAAAAGTAAACATAACCTCAATGACATATCTATCAGTGGCACTAAAAAAACGAGTGTTGAGTACATGTTGTTCTAAGGTATTTTTAAAGAAAACCACGACTTTTCTTAAAATAAAACACATCAGGAGTATTTTATATAATATATTATTTAGGAAAAAACATGTTTTCTTTTTAAATTTTTTATTATATTGTATGCTTTAAAGTCAAATATGTTTAAGTTATATTATTCTTATTTTCGTAAATATTTTATGAATGTTATGCGACAACTTAGAAGAACTTCACGCTACACAATTCTCTAAAAAAATTATTGTTACTTCTAATAAAAAGTTCTATACCATTTATGAATACCATTTATAAATATATTTTTACATTATTTTATGATATTTTTTTACATTGATGGCGAGTTGTCCTTAGATTCATAAATAGCACTTAAAAAATGTCTCATTTTGAAATATGTTTTATCTTTAAGATGCCAAAAACGTCTCAATTACTTAATTTTAAGACATTTTTTGCGTCTTAATTATCAAAAATATCTCAAAATGAGCCATTTATATTTATAATGATGCAGCTGTAAATCTCAGTGAATACAGTACATTTTATTAGAAATATATTAATTTTTATTCGAATTTCCTGAAGCTTGTTGCTTATGATTTTAACAAAAGTTTTCAGTACTTTAAAATGTATTAAATGTTTTAATCAATCGTTAAAAATGTAATGCTTTTAAGGAAAATCAGAACTTGATATAATTAATATATATTAATGTATAATTTTAATATAATACAAAAAAAATACTATTCAGTTATTCAAATAATTCACAAAAAACTATTTATTGATCGAGTAAAAAATATTTGCTAATAATTCACAAATAAAGTTATTTTATTTGAAGTATTCGAATACTTTGAAAGTGTTCATTGACTGCATCGATCCTTGTGTAACATTGTTCATTTGCATATTATAATCAAATCATATGTAAATTATTGTAAGTTAGTTAGCGTCCTTACGATAAATTTTGTGTGCATGATAAAATCCATAATGAAAATTAACAATCTAACGACGATGATAACTGTAATAAGTTGGTAGAGAATAAGTCGACTACTTATAAGCTATAGTCAGTGTGAACTGAGCTTATATTATGTATGTGAGCATTCATTTGAATGTATATAATAGTCAATAAAAAGTAAATCGTTTTCTTTTTCTTTCTCATTTAAACTTATTGTAAAAAGCAACGCCTTTATTATTGTACATCTTTTTAATATTTGAACGAACAATAGAAGCAATCCTTTTGTATTCAACGATATTTTCAATAAATATGTAATATTGAACATTTCTTTGATTTTTTAATTTTGCGAAGTTCATTGTAAAAGTTATACGCCTTTTGGAGTTACTAGCAAAAGATTGACGTTACAAATCATGCATATTGCAAAATGTATTAATTAGTTGATTGATCAATCAATTGTATAAACTTGTTTTGTTTAACAAATTGTGTTATCGTTTTAACTTTAGCAGCAAAACACAAGTAAACACTTTCTTGTTACAAGAATCATTACACGCAAAACTTCAGCAAAATAAATACAAAAAGTTTATATTTATAAATTAATGATTCAACAGCGAACAATTTTATTAAAACTTGTATAAAGCATAACAAACGATTTGATCAATTATGGTATTATTTATTTATAAAATGTGTTTTTGTTTTTAATACAAATTTTCTACATTATTTATCGTGTGTCTCTGATAAATTGAACACGTTGACTTGTACTACTTAATAAAATTTGTTCTATTTTCTGAAAGACATAATGAAACGCTGGTGTATTTTCGCGGCGTATCAACCTCTGCCGTTTCATAAATTCGTAACAACTCATTCATTTTTCGTTCGGATCAAAAAATTCTCATGATTTTCATTCAATTAAGCAAACGACCAGTCATTAAATCGATGACAGAAATATCTTTATATACTGACAACTTATTTCACTATTATTTCATAAATATCATATTTCCATCAAAGCGATCAATTGTTTATATTTTGTTACATAATTTGCGTGTTAACTCAGCCACTTGAAATTGTATTTGAACAAAATTCATATATTTGTATGCTTTTAACAATCGTTAAACTTTTACAATTGATTAAATCTTCTATTTTCTGACGCTGCTATAGAAATGTTTGTACATTACAAAATTAGTAAAATATCGGCAAAATATATGAGAAAAAACATATTCATTCGCTAAAAATTGACGATGGGTTTATTCACGTTTTACGAAAAATAAAAACAACGCGACATTAAAAAAGTGACAAGTGTTCCATGTAACAAAGGTTAAAAATTACAATGATTAACTTTATGACAATAACAATTTCAAAAGTTATAAATTTTTTGGCATGATTTATAAAGTGTAATATAATCATTATAATTAATTAGTCATACAATCGATTAAAAACTAAATGTTTGACTCTGTAACATGCGACGAAAAATCGCGAAACGAATGGCCGCGTGTGTTTTATTCGGAAACCCGTGTTCTTCGCATAAATATAGAACAGCTATTTTCAAATCTCTCCACGATTTTGTAAATATTATTTATTATAAATAGATCGCGTTTTGTTACTCGACATTGTGCTATTATACACGAAAGCGTACAACTACACGTAAGAAGTGAGGCAATCATGCAAAACAATTTGTAATAATTATAATCCTTAAACAATAAAGATTACTAGTGCACAGTTTGGTATTCTATTTTTGTTAAATCGCTCTTTGTACTACATACAATGTTATAAAAGTAATTTACATTGGCAAAAACGAGTACTTATTTGAATTCATTTTTGAATAAGTAAAGATAAATAATAAATATATTTATATATGATACACCTAATAGGAACATAGTGGAAAATATAAACTATTGTAAACATTTTTTTAAGTAAAAAAGAACAAATTCTAATGAATTTTAATAGGGTACATTGACATGAAGATATAAATGACAAATGCTATATGTCTGAAATAAATAAAAGTAAAAACCAACTACTAAATGTATAGAGGCAATATTTTTTTGAATACATCGAATATTTCTCAAAAGATCAATATCTAATTCTGTTTAAGTTTTCTCCGTCAGCAGAACCTAGTTGTAAGGAAATTTTTTCAAATTTTTCGAGTTTTTATAAAAACTCTATCTTGACAAATATTTATTGCTTTGAAATAACTAAAATGTTCTTCCGTTTATAGCTTTTAGTAGTTATGTTTTGTACAAATAAATATGGTTTTTTTTTACTTACAATATAAATATGATTTTAAGTTTTAAGTAAAGATGAATTTTTTTTTATTATAAACGAACGCAAACACTAGTTAGTCAATTTCAAATTTCGCACGTACTTGCGATAAAAATGTTATACCACTTGTAATTGTCCTTTGTAAAAATTCATAATTGATAATATTTTGTTGATTGTGTAGGAATTGCGAGATTCTAAGCTATATTAAGAAATATACAGTAAAAATGTGATAAAATATCAAACATTATATTATCAAACATTTCCTTTATATCTTTAATTTTAAATAAATTCTATATATTTCGAAATGTAATGACAAAATAAATTATGAAATGATTTTAAATATTGTAAATAAATAATTGTATGCATTACAATTTGTCTTTTCCATCGAATTATAATTACATTTTGAATTTAATTATAATTTTAAATGCAATTGTAAAAGTTTAATTGTTTTGTATTTTTAATTGTGTTTGGTAATGTAATGTAACTGGATTCTATTAGCAAGTTTAATATACATTAAAGTAAAATATTACTATTAAAAAAATAGAAAACTCTATTAAAAAATAAAAAGAGCATTTATAAATTAAATTACAATTCCAGCTATTGAACTTTACTCCATTCAGGATTTAATAATAATATCACGTTTCACATCGTTTGTTTATGCTATTCCTAAAAGAAATACGTAAATTATATTAAAAAACGTTGTCTTTCGTATGTAAATAAATATGTAAATGCTTTTATATAAATTATTATTTTATGTAAAGCATTACATCATAACTTAGTTTTCATTACATCGTTAAATAACATTTGAATTTCTTTCACTTTTTCAGTAATGTTAATTTTTAGAAATCTTTGCTATATGAAATATTAAAAATGATGACATTTTATATTTAATATAATTAAATTTTAAAATTAAATTTAACGTATTAAAACATTCAATGCAAGATACAGATATACTGCGATATATATGAACTTTTCAAAATCTTTGTAACGTGAACGAACATGTTTTGAACATTTTTCAGAAGAAATTTCTTTCAAGTAAAAAGAGATTTTGTTTGTCAAAAGCATGTCTTTTTAATCCAAATAAATTGACTTTTAGAGCAAAACTCTTTTGAATTAAAAAGATTTTGTTCCACAGTGAGACGATCTTTTTATACAATTTAGGCAAAAGATAATAAAATAACATAAAGAAAATGAAATTACATTTTTGTTATCTTTTTGAATGTTTGATGTTGTTACTTTCTTTAAGACTCTTTTCCAAATTTTAACTTCATTAAAACTTCAATAACATCTTAAATGTCTTGGCGTTGTTAGTAAACTCGATTTTCAACTTATTACTTATGAATGCATTGTACTCAACGTGATGTGCACAATTGTCATGTAATATTCATATAAATTAACTATAAAAGCACAAAATGTAATTATTTTATAAGTACGTAACAATAATAAATATTAAACTGTGACAATTCCACTTTACGTATATACTCATATGTATTACTACGACATCAACTTAAAGCTTAGTCGTTGCTGATACAAATTTGGATGCGTGGGATTATCACTTCCTAGTAGTCACATATTAAAACAGTCCCGCGCTAACTTCTTACTATTATCATTTCTGCCAAGTTTCAAGAACTAAATTATGAGAATTAAAGCCAACATGACGATCGTAAAATATTTTCGGTCGCTATTCAAATCAAAATTATATACGATAATAAATATTCAAAAGTCTATTTATATTACGTATAATAAATAATTAGTGTATGATTTACTTTTATTGTTATGTTTCATATGATAAAATTGTAAATAATTTTTTAAAAGTTATATTATATAAAATGCCATAAAATTAGAAAATAACGTAATAAATAAATGTTTTTTATGTTATCTTTCCGATCGTTTACTTTTTTATAACTGCAATAATAATAAAAATACATTTTCACACAATTTTGTCTAAATGTGATATATTTCGCTTAATTTTTGGGATATGAAAGTTTCAGAGCAATAACTACTCATAAAATACAATCACGCGTTTCATATTTTCCAAAAACAAAGACCCCATTTTTAATAAAATATTACTGCCTCTGTATGACAGTTTTTTAGTACTGTAAGTTTCACTTTTATTTGTTGTACACTGATATTTTGGAAAAAAATCGTCGTAATTCGACTTTTAAAATCAGAAAATTAAAAAGGCTTTCATACCGAAGATAAATAATAATTAAATTTACCATATTGTATATTAAGCTTTTTCCTAAAAGTGAATTATTAGAATAAATAAAAAAAATCTATTAGAAATACAAATTTCTGTTTTTTCTGGTTGTTTTATATATGTAGAGCACAGTGCATAATATTTTATTACAACAATAAATCTCTTTAAATCTGAATTTATAGTGATTCGTTATGTATATGCACTTTTTTACCAAGGAAAATGGGGAATCATTTGTCATGCATCGATTTATCAGACATACAAAGGCAAAAAAGAAAAAAAAGCTTAAAGGGATACTGTGAGACTTTAATTAATTAAAATGAAAAATTTTAGTTCAGTTCATGATTATATCAAAATATTAAGTTTCCTGTATAATTAATTTTAATTTTTATAATGCTCAAATAAAAAGGTTACTTATTATAATTAACGTTTATTAGTTTTAGAAAGTAAAATTCAATAAGATAATATATTATTATCAGCATATATGAATATATATATAAATAATATTTATATATGTTCTTGCATTTTTTTCTAATAATTGATGAATATAATTTTTTTCGAGGAAGTTAGAAAAACTAATTTGTATTCTTCCAAACTTTCAAATTATGCTACAAGGTTAGTATTGCATTGATATATTTGTTTTTTTAATGTTCCTCTTAAAAACACTGAAATCAGATTTACTACCAATTTAAAGGGCATCTTTGAGTATGTTAATGTCCCAATAATATTTCATAATTCTACTTATGTATAAATCATTCTTACTATGGTAATTGTTTATCTCATGTGTTGTTATTGCAATTGTTATTATGATTATTATTCATTATAATTAAGACAATATATACTTGATTAAACATTCCTCTGACAAAACCAGCACACTATACGTTAATATTGTGATATCGATATCATATTAATGCCATTTCAGTCTCATGACAACGTCATTACGTTCAATATTAATGCATCATCAGCTTTTTGTATAACTTCATAATTCTATTTCAAATTTGCGAATAGATGTTTTTCATACAGAAGACGATAATCTACTCATAAACATCACCTGCAATGAAACAACAGAAATACTAAATTTATTTCATCGAACATTTCTGCTAATTTTCATCCAAATTAGGTGAAATCCGAGCGTATTCAGAAAATGCACTAAAATTGTAGCATACAACCTTTATTTAAACATGTCATATATGTTTATAATATCTGAAAACACAAAAGCCCAATTTATGAAAATTTCCAAAATCCTTTCAGTGCTAAATTATACTGCAATGAATAATCGATATTAAAGTCAAATAATCTTATTTCTTCTTCTAGCTAATTATTTATAATTAGACTCGGTAATTGCAATTCTTATTGGCTCACACAGAAATTCAGTGTCAAAAGTCTAGCAGGACACGAATCGACGGGCTATTTTTGTACGACGTTATTTGTGTCCTGCTTGCTGACATTGTTCCTCCATCCTAATGAATAAAAGTTAATAATATCCCGCGCATCCTCGTGGTCGGGGTTGGTGCATGTGCAAAACGTATACACATACTTACAGTTTGCGACGAGAGAGATAAATAACGCCCTCGGTTGGAGCGTGACGTTTCACAGAAGGGTTACACGAACAGCTGATTAAGTAGTTCACGCGTATGTAGGACAGCAACAAGGGATCATTGAAATGGAAAGGACGGTAGGCCAACTCTTCGTTCGATAATTTACATTTCAATGCGCATCAGTCAAGCTATACTTGATGCTACAAAGCTTGTTCAAGTTCCCGCCACTCGCATCGGTACATTTTTCCAGGAAGAAAAAAGAAAGAGATCGTCTTTTTAATCAATCTATTTTTGCCTTCGTGGGTAATTCGATATTTTTGAAGGCATTAATTATGGACGCGCTTTTGAAGTGCGCTCTTCGCGCTCGATCTCTTCGTCAGAGTCGTTCGATTTTTCACCGTCCACTTTCTCTTGCTCGCACACCACTCCGCAACGACTCACGCCTTTCAGTTCAAGAAAATTCGTTTGTGAAAAACAAACGCCTGTTTTTGTGTGCAAACTTTTTTTTCCAATCGTAATTGGAGAAATTGACGGAGAAATTTTGCATTCTAGCTGCGTTAATTTGAACATCTGAATTATCATAATCATAATAATATTGAATTACGAACATACATTACCACAATTATTATGAATGAAATGTTTTGATATTTGGGACAAAAATGATTATTTGATTTATATATCAAAATATAAATATAGTTTTTAATTAATTATTTTGATTTTAAGTTAAATACAGAAATTGAAATTTAAATAAAGATATAAATAATCACTTACAATCGTTATCCTTATTAATATGTATAAAATTAAAAATATGTTTGCTTGTTTGTATGGCAATCATATAAAATCTACTGAACCAATTTCAACCAAATTTTAAAGGAATGTATGGGTCCATATTTAATCCATAAGTGGTCATAGGGAAAGGATCATAGAGCTTTGCCCGGGCGAAGCCGGCGATTCAGCTAGTTATAAAATAAACATCGAAAAATGCAAAACAGGATTTATATTCTTTGAAATTGAAATAATTCGATTAAAGTATTATACATTTATTGCTTTAATGATTTGCAAATTTTGTTAAGAAAGAAAGATGAAACGAATGATATAAAATTTATTTATTCAAACATATGAATTAATCTTTTAAATCAATATTGAATAAACAGTAAAATACACGTTAACACCAAAACGCTGGATCAGTATGAAGTATACATGTTAAATTTGACGTATTAAATAATTGTAGCCTCAAACTGTGGAATTGACATTTCATATATGCTGAATTATAATATAATTTGTAATGGATAAATCTGTTGGCGTAAACAGCAATGTATATAATATATTATATAAATCGTATATAATATATAAATCGTATGCTAATCCAATCCAGCAAAACAATGCTTACTTTTATGTTTAGTTATTAGAACCGTTTACATGAATCCCTTAAATTAACTTAATTAAGAGATTTAAAGGGTATTAACGTTGCGTGAATGCTATAATAAACATTACTATTATGGTTGTTTAAAATAATAACCTTGTTTCATTATTTTATCTCAGCTTATAATTAACTCTAAATAAAGTAATCCTTTATGAATTGATGAACAAGATTGAAAGTTCAAAGAAAGTGTTTTTTTTGTATATTATCTGATGATAATGAAATTAAACATTGATTTGTCAATGTTAACCTATTTCACGGGACGGATTTTAGTCTAGTGTCCATTATGTGCGGCGTAATGATCGAAACAAATTGTTTTCATTCATGCCTTGTGGTAACGAAAACGCAAGCTCAATGACAAAAGCTTGTGGGGGCTTAGCTTCGATATTTGCATTTGCGATTACAAACGTTGCTACATTGTTTTGAAATTGATTTCGGCAAGCTATGTAGGGTTAATGAACACACATATATAGATTTTTTTCCCTTTTCTTTTCATGAATTCTGCTACAGGAAACCCTAAAAAATTATCAAACGAATTTCAAACTAATAATAATCATTTGGACTTTAATTCTTCAGGTTTTATTTTAAAAGCACTATTATAAGATTGATTAGATATCAGGTTATGAGAATAGCGGAAATAATTTCAATTAAAAATCGAATTGATCAGGAAAAAATTAATCTTTTCTTGCTGTCGTATCTTTTGCCGCTATTTTCTCGTAGAAACTAGTCTTTTGTTTGCACGATTGAAGATCGATATGATTTATCGTTTCATATAAATTGTGTGATGAAAAAGCTTCAAAATGAACCAAAAATCTGACATAGATTTTGCGTTTTCTTTTAGCCTATCAATTATGAGCTTTCGCGTGCGCGAAACACTCAATGTAAAATCCAATTTGCTTCTCTAACAGTTCAATCCGATTTTTGTGTTAGTGGCGCTACAAATGAACTGACCTTGCACGTACCACTAGAATTCTTCAAATTTCATCTTCAAATTGTATTTACTTAATACATGCATTTTCATCATTTTATTGAAGTATTCAAAATTATTTATCAATGTCCTTTATTTTTCTGAAGGAATTAATCAAACTGAAATAGCAAATAACCTTCGATGCATAGATTTAAATACATTTAAGGCACTTTCATTTAGATACATTATAATAGTTTACTAAAATTATACTGTTATTTTATTAAAGTGAAAGGCAATATAATGAAAAAACCTTTTTGTTATTTTTAGAGTATAATAAAAAAGATATCGTAGATAAACAAAAATGCATTATTGAAAAATTGGATAAAATATGTTTTTACACGTCGAAGCAAAACTAAATAATATTATTTTTTACGTGAACAAAATTCAGAGCGTCATAATTTTACGTGAAAGTTATAAAAAATACTTTTTATAGTTTTTTTACAATAAAAGTAATGTGAATTTTATCTAATAGTGATGAATGTATTTAATTAAATAATCAAATTTTATATTTTTTACAGAGCGTTAAAGTAAAATTTATTACTGTTTTATTTAATATTGCAAGGATATACATTTAAAAGAAGCTTTTATCCAAAAATCATGGAAACTCGAAATAAAATCGTTTTTATTTTTATTGAATTTTTGAAATTATGAACCATCTGAGCAATATATTCTCTGAACTACCCCCATGTTCCAAAAGTCGCACCTTAAAGTCACAGGTTTACCGAAATCTTAGATTTTATGGCGATCTCAATTATTTTTACAATCCCATGTTGTTGCAGGTAAAGAAAATTGGAAAGGAGACATAAATTATCCTTATGATAATTCTCATAAATTATCGTATAGAAATATTTCAGTGATTATTATTTGAAATACAATAAAACATGCATTTTTTCGATTTTTTTTCATATTTTATTGTCACTGATATATGAATAACAAAAAAAAATTAATTTTGTGCGTGTGTGATTATTTTCCACTGTTTTTTCCTCACAATTTGTGTTAATTTAAAATATTAAAAAAGGTTGTTAATATTAAAAAAATTAAAATGTAATTAATATACGCAAAATAATTATTTGAAATAAATAAGTACAATTCCAATATAACAACAGTAAAATGTTCTCAAATCCTCTTAATATATATTAATTAGTATAATTTTCAAAATTAAACAAAATTTCGTTTTATTGTTTTCTCTTATTAGGATCAAAACATATTACTATTTCACCATTAAAATAATGTTAAATGCAATTAAGGTGATTCTTAAGATCTGCTACACCGGAGTTAGTGTTTTTTTATTTTTAAATTATTTAATAATGTATTAAGAATTAAAACATATACTGTTTCATTCTTTAGTTCTGGGAGAATTATATGATC
>JABFPJ010002849.1:0-18015 GCA_022817425.1 Gryon sp. ZL-2020
ATACTGTTTCATTCTTTAGTTCTGGAAGAATTATATGATCGAATAAAAAATAAATTTTTAAGTAAACTTCTGGCTCCACAACTTGCCCCGTTTTGTTTACAAATTGAAGAAAACAGAAAAAACGGGGCAAGTTGTGGGGCCAAAAGTTTACTTATAAAATTTTTTTTTGTTCGATCATATAATTCTCCCAGAACTAAAGAATGAAACAGTATATGTTTTAATTCTTAATACATTATTAAATAATTTAAAAATAAAAAAACACTAACTCAATATTAAAACATTTTAGATAGGAAAGAAAACACTTTAATTTTGATTGTTCGAACACATATTCGAAAACTATTGATAAGAAAAATTTGAAGAAAGAGTTTGCGAACACGCGTTCCACTTTTTTGATCGACTTGCGCGTCCTCTATAATTTATTTATATATTGTGTCATGTGTTGCCAACATTCAAATCAAAATCTGAATAAAACAGCTGTTGTAATTTGACAGCTGAAAAGGTATCTCGTTTTGATTAACTTTTCAAATCAATTGGATAAACAAAATAACACGAAATATGTGACGCAAATTTGCGAAACTCAAAAAGTTGTGAAACACTTTTCACTCGCAAAAAATAATGAAAAAGTAGGGTTAATTTTGTCAACGTCAAGACTCAACTTTTTCACTTTTTGCATTCAACTATAAACGTCAACAGTCATTTTGTCAAAGGTAAGTTGTCAATTGTTTTGCATTTTATTATGATATTAATTCGTATTAATATTTGTCACAACAAATTAAGTTCATTGAACTTAACCTTAAAGCAGCCGAGGTTAATCTAATTGATTTTCATTTGATTTGAAAGTTGCATTATTTTGAATGCAATTGTGATATAATGTATATCTATATATGTTTTTGATTATTTTTTCAGGCGATTGAATAATATTATTATCTAACTGCAAAACATGTTCTCCGCATTTAAAAGATTGGCAGGCAAGTCTGAAGCGGCGAACAGTAACAATGTTTCACCGAGACCCGCTCATCAATCGATGCCGACAAATTTACAGAGAAAATTTGCTAAGGGCGTACAATATAATAGTTAGTTGATGAAATTGATCATTTTTTATATGAAAATTAATATTTCTGTGATGTAAGAAGATAAGTTCATGTTTATATTTTCAAAATATTTACGCTTCAAATTTCTCAAATGTGTATATATATATATTTTTTTATTCTTTTATATTATATATATTCTAGATAGAATATAAAAACTGAAATTTCCCCTTAAAAAATATAAACAAATAAATTTAAACTAAGTCTATGTATTCTTAAGTTTACAATTTAATATTGACTTCTAATTTATTTTCTGGTAATTACAGATAAAAAATTGTGTTTTTATTTTGTATTTTTATTGTGTTGCTTTGAATAAAATTAAATTATACAAAAGCAACATATCTTTTTATCAAATAAAGTTGCATAAAAATTTCATTTAACCGATACAATTGTTTAAATTGCAGTGAAAATAATAATAAAAGGCGACCGAAATGTGGGCAAAACTTGTTTGTTTTATCGTCTGCAAGGCCAGAAGTTTATCGAAGAATACATCCCGACGGAAGAAATTCAAGTTGCAAGTATTCAGTGGAATTACAAGGCAACGGACGATGTGGTGAAGGTGGAAGTTTGGGACGTCGTGGATCGCGGTCGAAGACGACGAAAGATGGATGGTTTAAAGATGGATAACATGCCAACGGTGGAGAACGTTGTTGAAGAGCCGGCGTTGGATGCGGAATTTCTGGACGTTTACAAAGGCACAAACGGTGTGATTGTGATGTTGGATATCACGAAAACCTGGACCTTCGAGTACGTCCAGCGAGAACTCCCGAAAATTCCAAATCATATTCCGGTGATAGTTTTGGGCAATCACTGTGATATGTCGCATCATCGAACAGTCACCGCGGATCATATTACTTATTTCATTGATTCCTTAGGAGGGAGATTAGCTCAAGTAAACATTTCAACATTATTTTTAAGAGTTAAACAACATTTTTGTTGAACAAACATTTTAAATATTGTTAATATATATTAAAATAAGAATACACTGAGAATATAGTTACAACATATTGATAACGTTTCCTAATATATTGACAATATATTCACGATATAATGCGAAAAAGGTAAACTTGAAGTATTTTTTAAATATATTAAGAATATATTATGACTATATTGAGAATATGTTATGAATATATAATGAATATATTATGAATATATTTTTTGTTTTGCTAGAAAGGCCTTACGAAGACCATATGGTTTTCTGAAGAACAAATGAAAGCTTATGATTTTTTTTTCTTTCTTCGAGAGTCTTCAAATTTGGGGAAACATTGATTCAGTACTTTTATCATTTTTTAATTATTTGCTTTTGTAATTTTAGGTGAGATATGCTGAGTCATCGATGAGAAATGGATTTGGATTAAAATTGTTGCACAAATTTTTTAATCTTCCATTCTTGCAACTGCAACGTGAGACATTGCTGAAGCAGTTAGAAACGAACGAACACGAAACGCAGTTGACAATTCAAGAGCTGGATCTATTTCAGGAGAGCGACGACGCTGATTACAACATCTTTTTGGATAATCTGGTGAATCGAAGACGAGCTGTTGCGGATTCGGTTTCAGCTACACATGTGATTCCGAATATCACTCCGTCCATGAGTAGTCATCGAGTAGTTTCCCCGAATAAGTATGAACTAAATGAAAAATATTTTATGTTTTTTTATTATTTCTAATATATTAAATATATTAAATTTTTGTTATTATTTATTATTATTCGAAGAACTTGAAATTGAAAAAATCGCAATATTTCAGTACAATTCAAAACTTTGTAGAAATTTGACAAATGTATACACTGAAAGTGAAAACATTTTTTAAAAATTATTTAAGAAGTAATTAAGTTTAGTAAGTATATAATTTGTTTATTAATTAACTATTTTTTTAGTTTAAATAATATTGTACCGGAAATGAGAAAATCGGTATCTTTGTCCGGACCAATCGGAGGCGGGACTCCGATTCCGGTGAAAAACGTGGACCTCAAATGTAGCAGCAAGAAGGAGTCAAGCAAGACCGAAGAGCAGCGACAAAATACGCATCCAAAGTTGGATTCTGCTATGCCAAAGTATGCCGAAACTTGTTCCACAACTTTGGATAACAGTTCAATTGATCAGAGAGATTCTGTGGCGAATAAGTCGCAGTCGTTTATGTCCAAAATTTTTGGTAATAAGAAGGATGATGAGACGGAAAGTAGTACAATTAATGTTAGCGGACTGAATTCAGGTTCGCCATTAACCAGCGTTGAAGATTTCGTTCCGGATGATGGGATGCTGGATAAATCATTTTTGGAAGACGGAAAAGATGTGGAGAAGACGAATAGTCAGTTAGATCAAATTGAGTCTGATAGGTAAATGAAATGAAAATGACCTTTCTAATTAGTTGACAAAATATATTAAATTGAATTCTAATGTATGTTCCATTTTTACAGTGACACAGAAACAGCCAATCCACTAGTCGCTGGTTTTGAAGACGATATATCTTCAGGCGAAGAAACCCCAGCACCAGCGCCAATAATCCTCGCAGAAAATCCATTGAGCAAACAAAAACACAAACGCGATTCTTTGTCGAATGTGGAAATCATGATAGATAAAATGCAAATATCCAAAAAGAGTTCCACCTCATCGATCGAACAAGACATGCAAATAGCGGCTAATTTCGACATAAATGAACAAAGTGACGCTAACTCCGAGATGTTTAACAACTGGCTTGGTCAGAATTCAAAATGGCGACAGAGTCCAGAAGGCGGCGAAGATGTACATAGTAACGCACGAAAAGACAGACATGAGTTGAGCGATATAAGCCTAGATGCAAGTATCACTAGTTCGAATGTACATTTAGATTTGCTGGACAATTCCAGTATCAGACATATGAGTTCTGATGCCAGCAGTCCTATTATGAAGGAAAAGAAGAAGCACAAAGAAAAGGTAAAATTACACATTCATTGCAAATGCACAGTCTATTGTACTTTTTTTTATTCAACTAGAATATTCTGTCAAACTTTAAGAATCTTAGCAGAATGTTGAAATCATATTGATTATGCAAACTTTTTAAAATAAAAAATTGATTCCTTCTATTTAAACAAAGTCTTAATTAAAATTCTAAATAAAAATAATTTTTAAATCGCCATTAAAATTAATTTTTAATATGTTCATGCGCTTTGTATTTTGTTAAGCATTAAACATAAAAAACATAAACACATTTTTTATAATACAGCATATCATATATGAATCTTGCATTTTTATTTAATGAATTTAATTATTTTTTTATGCAATTTTATATTTGTCATAAAATTTCAATTTTATAATGCATTTTCGACTTTTCTATAAAATCAAAATCGAATTTCTAAATTATTCATTCCAAAGTTAGCTAAAATATTAAAAAAAAATATCCCGTGTCTAATTGGGCAATGGACATATATATATATCCAATTTTATTGTTTGATTTCATATTGATGATAATTATTTGTCTTGTTTTCAGAGCGAAGATAAAGAGAAGAAAAAGAAGAAGAAATCAAAAGACAAAGATCATCACGACAAAAATGAAAAGTCGGAGAAGAAAAAGAAGCGATCGTCACATCATCGAACTCGAATCGAGAATCGCGATCGCGACGAACTTGAAGAATTTTTGAACGGTCCAACATCACGGATTGGCGTGGATCTTGCATACGAAGCAATATAGTTTTGACTTGAAAGTCTGTTTCTATCCAAACAAAAGTCTTTAACTTGAAAATTCGAAACGAAGCTAATACTATCTTGAACAACTAAATTTTCAGAATTGATTCATACTGAATTAATTTAAATTCTAGAAATACTTAAAAAATGATTCATTTTCCATTCATTTGTGATCCAAAATTTCCCTATTATTTCCTTCAATCTTATAATCTCATATGAATTTAAATTGAATAAAAAATGAATTCTTTAGTTTCAAATTAACTTCAAATTAACTTTATTTGAACTTCACATAACTGACCAAAAATGACTTGGATAAATAAATGTAATTATTATGTAATCGAATCACAAATGAATGGAAAATGAATTTTTTAACTATTTCTAAAATTTAAATTCATTCAATATGAATTAATTCTGAAGGTTTGTTGTCTGGGTATGATGAGAATAATCATAATATCTACTGTCAAAAGTATAACTAAAACGTCCGTTGATCATATTTTTTAAACTATTATTACTATTATACATTCAACTACAACCGAATTGTGTCAAACTTATCGACTAATGCTTCAAGTAATAACTTAAATACATTTTTATAACTCGTACCAGGAAAACTACTACTTTCCAGACGCAAAACAGTCGCGAAAGTAATTGTTTTCCCGTACTTGCTATAAAAAGTATCGTACGTTACTTGGCAGAAAAGTAGTTTTTTCCGGACTCGTAAGTTGATACTCGACTTCGCCTCGTGCAACTTACACGGTCCGGAAAAAGACTACTTTCCTGCCTAGTGACGTAATATACTATTATCGTCGCGTCAATTTTGAAATACAAGTCGTTGTTTTAGTTTCAGACTTTTACGTTTGTTTTCTCGACTTTAACTGTTAACTTATTGGATGGTGCAGAAGAAGAAAATTTTTAAGTTTCTAACACTGCTTCTTTTGCTGAATAAATAGTAACAGACCAAAAACTCGAAATCTTATGATTTAAGAGGATGTGAAACTTCAAAAAATGCATACATTACTAACATTTATGTTCTATTCACATATATTGTTTATTTATAAAAATATAAAGCAAGCTTTGCAAAAATGAAGGTATAACATCAGTTCTGTAATTGCGTAAAATCGCGCGTCGTTTTGTACATACTTGGACCAAACTGTAAAGTATAGTCATAAACGAAATGTAATTTTGCTCAATTACTGTAGGCATTAAAAAACAATTTGCTTAAATCAATTTAAAGGAAATTTGACAAAGAATTGACGTAATATCTTTATTTTCAATATTTGTTCATCATTTCTATGGAATTTATGAAAAACTTGTTTGCCGTCACAATCGGAATTCGAAGTTGGCGTTTCTTTTAGACATCCTCTTAAGTCAATAGTCACCGGATTTCTATCTAATTATCTCTTATCTTGCTAATATTTTATGAATGTCTCCATCTTTTGTTAAGAGCTGTAATCAGATGTTAATCTAATATCGTTTATTTATTCTTATTTGTAGGATATACCGTCTGTCCTGGAATATGATTTTCTAAAATAATATATTGTCAATATATTAATAATATATAGACAATATATATGACTTCTTTAAATCGGTATTTACATAATTTTAAAGTTGAAAGTATGTTTGACGATATTTCGATGCAAACGCTGTTAAGTTTGCATTTTCATTTGCATTTAGGGAGGGTTTTGTTAATGTATCATTGTATTATTTATTGTTCATACTCATATTTTTTACGCTCTTCAATGATTATCATTTTTTTTACCGCCAAGTGTTAACTGCGCAACAAAATACACCAACGATTTGCGAATTGTATTGTTACATTTATCTCTTGTCAATTCTATATCATTGTAATGTTACAGCTACGTGTTAATAAATGTATATATCAATTATATCTATTTAAACAAACGAAAGCAGTTGAATCTTTTCCAATAATTTATTCTCCTTGTTTCGACTATACAATTCAGACATTTTGTTCTTTTACAATAAATAACAAACTAATGAACTCGATAAAATGCAATTCGACGGGTTTTACTTGATATATGTAATGTACAAGCTTTTTTATCTTTTTTTTTTTTTTTCATTAATGAAGTCATTTTTAACGAAGTACGTAAATCAAAGATTTATTGCTTAACAAATAATCAGTTAAAAGTGATTGTTAATATTGAGCAATTGATTTTCCGTTTATCTATACAATTTCAAATTTACGGATAACGAAAGTCGATTACAATGATTCTTATCATTTATAGTCAACTCTCTACCTAAAACCTATCTTTACAAAGTTATTGTTGAAAAACAGAACAAGTCATGTAAAAAATGATTTCTGCTAAAAATACAAAATGTTTGATGGAAAAGAGTTGACTGTATATCATATATATACACTTGCAATCTCATTTATGCGTAATTGGAAGGAATATTTACAAAATTCATAAGTTAAATCAACTGCGAAAAATCGCTTATTTAAATTGTTGCGATGTGTTGAATAGACTTCCACTTTGTTTGCTCGCTGTTCTCGATGGAGCAAATCCGAGCATCTTTTGAATATTCTGTAAGACATATTTGAAACGTTAGAATGACACATTTTTATTTTAATTATTATAAAAAGATTAATGTTGTAACAAATTATTATTTTGCTAAATTTTGATTTACTATTTAAAAATAAACTTTTTGATGCATTTATTACCTGTCGAATGCTCATTGTACAGAGAATATAAAGAAAAATAAACGAACATTCTGTGTAATCATCGCCCGGCAAATTTCGGTGCGACAAACTTTGGATCCAGCTGATTGGCACGAATGGCAATCTGGCGACAACTCGTCCGTCGAAAATACTGTTGAACATACTGAGTAATGCGGTAAAAGCAAAACCAATCGCAAGCATTGACTTCATCTTCACAAATGACAAATCACGATTATTATTTTTCAGTCTTTCTTCCTCGCGCTCGATTTTCTTCTTCTGTTGTTTGTCCAGAGAATCGCCATGGGCTTCTTTTCGTTTTTCTACTAAAATATTAACAAAGAAAAAACAACAATTCAATCATTTCAATTATATTATTTATACATTTTATTAGAAAATGTCTTTTATATTTTACTTGTAAATAAATAAAATATTTATTATATTTTTATTGAAACAAAATCACGAAATAAAAAAATTAATTTTAAAGTGTGTAAATGTTTAATTAATGAACACATTTTCTAAAATAAACATTTCTATTTAAAAAATTAAATTTGTTTATATTTTTGTTAAAATATAAAAACTTTAATCTTTCTTATATTTTTGTCAAAATATACTTTTTTTACTTTTTTTTAATATAATATTTAATGTATATGGTCAATATATGATCTTATTTGCCAGAGAAATATATTAAAAAATTTGAACAATTACATTTTTTGCTTTGTTTTTCCACTTCAGCTTTGAGTTTTTGGTATTTTTCAGTTCTATAAACCATGAGCCACGTTAATCCTGCAAACAAAATATGCCAATAAATATATATACACGTCACGCAAACGTGAGAAAAGTCAATGCAATCGTGTCATTTACCTTCGCCGAGCAAAGCCGTACAAATGCTGATAAAAACGATCAAAATAGTGTCAGCCCACATTTTCGAAAGGAACAATTTTTTAACAAAACAGAAACAAACTTAAATGATTTTTAATTATTTCGTTTAAATTTCATAGATTTTCAAGACGAAAACCGACTGACACATCATGACATCATACACATGACTAAGTCATTGTTGCCAACATAATGTAATCTTAAAATAATAAACAATAATTAAAAACTGAAACAATAACAATAGTAATTAATAATAATTATCTCAATTAATTATACAAATAAACTTTGACCTTTTTTAAACAGAATAGTAGAAAACAAGGTTTTTAACAAAAATGTTTTCCAATTTATTTAAAATTAAAATACACAAAAAATATTTGTATAAAAAAAATAATAAAAAATGATTTACAATTTAGCTTATAATTTAATTACATGTTTAATTACAATATTAAAAATTGTTTTATAATTAACTAAACCATTTGTTTAGGTTAAGGTTCACATTGGCAAATTTTTCAAATTGGCAAATAACAAAATGGCAACGCTGCATGATGTTACATTAGTTAGGTTAAGTTAATAATTTTCTTATACGAAAACACGAATAACAAATAAACAAACAAACAAAACAAACAAAAAATGAAAAATATTTCGTTTCGTTTCGTTAATATATTCGTTTGAAAACGAATAACAAACTAACAAAAACGAAAATCTTAGTTAGAAATACTTTGTCGTGTAAGTACAATAATCATATTTTCATTTGTTTGTTTGCTTGTTATTCGTATTTTGGTATACGACCAGTTTTTTCGAATAAGAAAATTATTACGTACAGTATGATGAAGGTATGCCTGGTCTGTTTGCGTCTTTGTTTAACTTATTCGTTGATTCAAAGTTAAAATGAAACATAACATATCGAAAAGACCAGGCATATTCTCATCATACTGTACACGAAATATCGTGTAACTTCATGCAGTGTTGCCATTTTGTTATTTGCCAATTTGACAAATTTGCCAATGTGAACCTCAAGCTCAACCTTTGTTTACAACAATTTTTCGGAACAAAGTTGGCAGTATTTAAAGATGGCGCCGTAAGTTAATTTACAAGTACAGGTTATCTTGTATTATTATCAGTTGCTTCGAAATTATGTTGAAATATTTTCGACAAAATAGGTTAACTTTTGAATGAATTGAATTAAATAAATTGTAAATTCAACAATACAAACATGCTGTCGAGAGTTTCACAGACTACGTTGATTGCATCGTTAAAATCTAGGTATGTTATTTGCATTAGCAATCCTTTTTTTTCGTTGATAATACAATTACAGTATTTTCAACGTTTTTCCAAATTTTGCAATAATTTATAATTGTCACTTATTTTAATTCTGGCAAACTGTTTATATTAATTTTTCTTTTGTAACATTTTTCTTTAAAAATAATATTTATATATTTAGTTCTCATTTTATTGGAATTCCATGAACATTTTTTCTTTTGTTTCACAATTTTAATATGCTTTGATTTGATTGTTTATATCTATTTAAATAAACAAAATTATTTATTATTATTATTTATTAGTATTATATATTAATAATTATAAATAATGTATATTCTATTGCATATTATATAATATATTAATTTTATTTATATACATTTATTATTTATTTATTATTAATTTATTTATTCATTGAATTATAAAATGATTGAGGTATTTGTTATAACTTTTATTTGACAACATATTTTAATTAAATATTAATTAATTATTGGTACTTTTAGTGCAAAAAAATCAAAGCAACTCAATGTATGGGAGAAAAAAAATTTCACAACGAATAATAAACCGCCAGAAAATGTCTCCTCGAGGAATTCTGTTTTAAAGGTACCGCCATTGTCTGAACCTTTGCCAGGTCTGCCGAAAGCCGTTTTTTCGACAGCGAAAGTGGAAGATCAAGTGACACAAATTAGTACTTTGTCCAATGGCATTCGTGTGGCTTCTGAACAAGGCTTTGGACAATTTTGCACTGTTGGGGGTAAAACAAAAATCATCCAAACTATTTATAATAATATTTCATCAAAAACGTCTTTTATATGCTGTTTTAATTGCAGTTCTCATTGATTCGGGATCGAGATACGAAGTTGCATATCCTAGTGGAATATCACACTTTTTGGAAAAATTGGCATTTAACGTAAGACATGTGAAATGCAATACAATTTTTTTATTTATTAATTTAGAAGAAAACATATTTAATGTAATTTGTGTTTCAGTCAACAACAAGATATAAAAATAAAGATGAAATTTTGTACGCATTAGAAAAACTTGGTGGTATTTGCGATTGCAAAGGATCACGTGATACATTTATTTATGCCTCATCGGCTCCACGTGACGGCATAGACGAAGTTATGCAAATTTTAGGAGATATAGTTTTGAGACCATTAATCCCAAATGAGGAGGTATTTATTGTAATAATAGTCAATTTTTTGTTTTTTCCATGCCAAAAATATTAACGTTAAAACAATTTAACTTTCAGTTAGATGTCGCGAGACAAACCATTTTATTCGATCTTGAGAATCTCTTAGCAAGACCAGAACAGGATGAAATACTTACAGACATGATTCACGCAGTAAGATTTTGAAATTGTAATACTGTTGAATTATTTAGTTTATTTTTATTCAATTCCATGGAAATAAATATTTGTATTATTATAGGCTGCTTATAGAGACAATACTTTAGGTCTACCGAAAATTTGTCCAGAGGGAAATGTGCATAAAATTGATCGCAAAATACTTTTCACTTATTTAAAGAATCATCACACACCTAAACGAATGGTCGTTGCAGGAGTTGGGATCGATCACAATAAATTAGTCGAAGCAACTGAAAAGTAATCATTGTTTAGCTAACACAATTTTTTTTTATATAAAGTTATAAACATTAATTTGATGACTTTTCTATTTTAGATATTTCGTTGAACAAAAGCCCATTTGGGAAGAAGACAGCAGTTTAGTTTTGTCCGGCAGGTCGTCTAGTCTAGTCGATGAATCTATAGCTCAGTATACTGGCGGTTATATTCTGGTGAAATGACAAATATAATCAATATATCCCAGATAACACAGTGTATGTCTAATGCAAGCAGTTTCAATAAGGCAAAAGTCAGGACAATTGATGACAAATGTGTCGTAGTATATTATTAGCACATTTAAAAATGTATTATTAGACATTTTCATGTACAAATTTCTTGTTTCAACTGAGAAAATATGATAGCAAGTGTGCTTAAACATGCATTGTTAGTTATTTGAGATATCTGGGTAGAAATATAATTGTAATAAATATGACAATATAATAATTATAACAATTGAACTTGTTATTCTAGGACGAGTGTAATGTTCCTGTATACGCAGGTCCAAGCGGTCTTCCAGAATTGTCGCACGTTGTCATAGGTTTAGAAAGTTACGCTTTTACACATCCGGACTTTATACCGATGTGTGTATTGAACATGATGATGGGTGGCGGAGGTAGTTTTAGTGCCGGTGGGCCTGGCAAAGGAATGTATACGCGTTTATATACAAACGTTCTGAATCGGTAATTAATTAAATCTTGATTCTAATTTTTATAACAATGTTAATAATACTGAATAATGATGATAATAATAATAAATAATTCATAACTTATAATTATATTAAATTAATATTAATATTATTGAAATTATATATAGATATCACTGGTTATACAGTGCAGCAGCTTGCAATCATTCGTACGCGGATGCAGGATTGTTTTGTATTCATGCATCAACTACAGCGTCACACGTTCGAGAAATGGTTGAAGTTATTGTACACGAGATGGTTGGGATGACTGAAAATATCCGAAACAGCGAATTATCGGTTAATATTAAGTTTTATACATTTTTTTTAATATAAAATTTAAAACAATAACTGAAATAGAACTCTAGTAAAACGTAAAATAGACTGCGAATATATTGATAATATATTCTTAAGATATTTTAAATATATATAAAGATAAACTTGAGTATGTAAAATAGTTCTCAGTCTTATAAATACTTACTGAAATTATGACTTTAGCGCGCAAAAAAGCAACTCCAATCTATGCTGCTTATGAACTTGGAACAGAGGCCAATAGTATTCGAGGACATTGGACGGCAAGTGCTGTCTACTGGAGAACGAAAACGACCGGATTATTTCATTCAAGCAATCGGTAATTTTCTGCTAATTTTGTACTTTTGCGTTAAATAACAATTATTAAAACACTTGATGAAGAATTATATTTTAATGACTTAACTTTCACAGATAAAGTGACAAAAGAGGACATTAAAAGAGTAGCCAATAAACTGTTAAAGTCACCGCCAAGTGTCGCCGCTCGAGGCGAAGTCAAATCGGTACCATCTCTCGCCAATATTCAAGCTGGCTTAGTAAACGCACAAGGAAAAATGTTTGGATTAAAAAATCGACTATCGATGTTTGACTGACAAATTCAAATGACATCAAAGTAGAAGAAATAATACAAAAAACAAGTCTCATTATTCTTTTCTTGATTTTACAATATATATTCAATCAATTGTTCTCTTTTATCCATTTTATTAATATAAACTGTTATCAAACAAATTTAATTCTTTCAATTTAACTAATTTGTACAAATTGTCTTTTTTAGTTGCACAAATAATAATAGCTAAAATTCATGCATATTTTTTTATGTAATTAATAACAATAAATAAATTTGATTTTTTAACTCGATTAATATATAAAGCAGTCCTATCCGACTTTTAGTTATGCTTGATTAAATACAAATTCAAGAAAAAATATTAAATGTAATTAAAAAAAACATGTGGCATATCAGCCAAGCCGCATATTTTTAAAATTATATTTAATATTTTTCCTTCAAAGTTTTTATCATAGTTAAATTATCGACTATGTATGTAAAAACTAAAAATGGATGTCCCTCTTCAAGACAAACAAGATTCATCTGAAAATTTTGTTAATTTATTTCTTGAGATATACAAATGCCTTCCGATAAATCGGCCACCCTGTATATACCAACTAGCCACTTAGATTGCAGTTCCATCTGCGAATATATTGTTAATATATTCTTCGTAGACTCTTAATATATTTTGAGTACATTCTTAATATATATTTAATATATTTTTAGATAATATTAAGAATATATTAACAATATATTCGCAATATATTGTTCGTTTTACTAGGATAATTTTATGGACATTGCGTCAACAATGATACCTATACAAAACCACCAAAGTCGGATAGAACTGATATAAAGTAAAAAAAAAGATTAAAAAAAGAGACAATTTTACAATGTCATTGCTTCCTGTTATAGTTAATAGATTTTTCATTGATTAATTGAGCGTTTTTATTTTTTACTGTCTGCTATAATGTACACCTTATTTTTAAATCTTTAGTAATGAAATGTAAATATATTTGTGTGCGAGAGGAATAAATTAAGTGAATAAGCTTTTGTACACAACTTTGTATATTTGTACACACACATATACATTTACATTATAAATAACCAGTTTGTATAAAACAAGGTAATGTGTGGCAAAAGTGTGATCGTTTGGTTTCTTTTGTTTTAAGTAGAAAAAAAAACAAGTTTTTGAATGAAAAAAAGTTGCTTAGAGTTTTCTACGTGATTCTGTTACCATACGTCAATATTTATTAATTTTCTATCATTAATTTCAGTTACTGAAATCTCTAATGTTGCTATTTACATAATTATTTATCCAACCAAATATTCATTTAAGGTAACTTTAATTAAATTCTAAACAATTAAATAAATCGGATGTAAATTGCGGCATCGCAACATTTTTGAAATTGAAAAATTGAACAAAATTGAAAATTGAAAACAATACAGCAAAACCACCGTAAAAGTATTAACATTATTAGTAATGAAGATCGCCGTTTAAATTTGACAGTTTTAAAAGATTAAAAAGTTAAAAACCAGTTAAAAGCGCGTAACGTGTATCCAAAAAGGCAAAAAAGATTGCCGAAGTTTGTATAATTATTGCGTGGTGAGTTTGCTTAGAAAAGAACAAAAAGTCCAACAAATACATCACATTTGTATAATAAATTTCTACCAAATTGCAATGATTTAATATACATATTTGTTATAAATAAACAAAATCACGAAGGAAACTTGATTTTTAAAAAGGGATGAGAAACTTTGGAATGAAGTTCTTTCCTTGTATCACCATTTGACGTAACGTTTGTACTCGTCGGTGATGCTGATGCGCTTAATTGTTTCATAGCCAACGATGATGGAAAAACTCGAGAAGGCAGATTGAACAAGACGCGCGGATAATCCTTTCGTGAAAATGCGCAATCTTTCCTCCGCCCAGAGTAACTTCAGTACCAGAAACATACTGTCGAGACTTTGTACTTGAAGACGCGCACGCACTACGTCTAGAGGATTCGTGATTATCGTCGTGGTGAAACCGCCAAAAGTTCCGGCAACTGCCTGAATGAAGAGATGCGATACCCACGATGGTAATATCTTGATCAATTCGTCTGAAACAAACATTATTTCATTTTTATAATAATATTTAATAATTTTTATTAATAATTAATTATTTATTAAGTATATAATATATACATATATATATAAGTAGTACAATTATGAATGAATAGTAAAATGATTTAGTCAAGAATGTTCATATACCTTGATAAGTCATGTACAATCCCCACCAAAGTGCACTGTTTGGAACATAAGCACACAATGATGCGACATATCCTCGGTAAAAGCCTCGAAACCCATCTCTTTGGTATATTAATTTCATAATTTCTAGGGATATTTGCGCGCGCGATTTTCCTGGTTCTAAAACTATTCCTAATGGATTCATTCCAATCTGAAAATGAAACTTTGTATATTATAACAAAGAAATAAACATACTATATTAATATTGACGGTCCTTATGAAAACTATTCCATTTGCAGACTTTGAAATGGAATGTATTTTAGTTAAAGTCGAAATAGAATCTTGTTTAATATTTCTTGAAATGGAACAGTTTTTGGTAGAACCTTCGATATAATATAATATTTTTCAAGATTGCAGTATTAAAAGCAGAAAGTAACCATTTTATGTCGTTTGTCAAGAACCAATTTGCCGTTTTTGAAATTGATTCCCAGAACAATGAGGTGTTGACTTAAAACGTCAAATGGCACGACTAATGTCTGACCCACTGCACTCGCTGCACCACCCCCAATTAGTGCTTTTATTCGCGAATCAAATTGAGCCGTCAGTGGATCCTGACCAAGCAAATGCCGAACTCCTTCATAAGTCGACACGTAAAATATACTAGATACTATCTGAATTGACGACACCCAGAAACCTCGATAAAATCCAGATATACCTTCCGATTTGTAAATTTTCTTGTATGCATCTATCATCCCTGAAACATATTTTAATACAATTTTTGTATCTAAATTTTAATTTTATTTAAATTTAATTCAAAAGAAATGTCGAATTAGATATTTTAAATATTTATTATAAATATTGACAATTTAATATGAAAAAAGTAAATTTAGAGCATTTCTCAAATATATTCAGAATATATTAACAATATATTTGCCATATATTTTCCGTTTTGCTAGGGGTTTAAGATGAATTATTTGAATAATGAATTGTAGCATTTGCAAGGCTATACCTGTATACATATGATTTTTTCGTTGCACTTGCAACCGCGTCTTTATGACCGTAAGAGGATAAAGACAACAACGAACTGAGAATGAAGAAAGCATACTGAGTGGAAAGAACTTGGTCTTGTCCATCATGTCCCACTCTATGGTGCGAATGAAAGGTGGTGCCTCTGCCGCAGACATGTTCCGCTTGATTTTGTCTTGCCGCTACCAATTTGTTTAACATACAATCCCGAATCATCTGTGCTTTGTACATTTCTCTTATTTACATTTGGGTATTACAGACCCGTACAATCTAAAATACACAAACATGTAATTCATTAATAATATATTTAATTATTATTATTATTCATTTTGCATGCTCTTTGTTTTAGATATTTGATATCATAAAATGATAGAATTAAAAACAATAATGATTTTAAGCTTTCATTACTTCTGCAATTTTACAGTAAACAGTATTTTTTCATTTTTTTCTACAATATTAATTAATTAATGTATTTATTTATATATTATATAATTTTATACAAATAAAATTACAATACATTTTTTAATTTACATTAAATAATATACATTGTGATTTAAATTTTTGCCAATAATTTCTGTTTCATTGAATATGATAATTATTATTTTGACTATGTAAATCATTGCCTAATTGATAATAAGTTGAATTTTATTTCCAACTTGTTTAACAATTCACAAAGTATTGACCAATTTCAAATTCATTATTATCAAATGAATTGAATCCAAAGTATTTGAAAATATTTGGAATCCGCTTGGTTGACTGGAATATAAGTTAGTTGACGAAATGAAAATGTTTATCAGTAACATTGTTGCACATTTAAGCACACTGCATAAACATCAAAGTGCACAGGTCATTATATAACAAAACAAACAGTGTGAGAAAAAGTGCAAAATATGAGAAACTAAATGTGACAGTCAAAGTCACGATTATCAGTAAACATTCAATTAGCCACTGATAATATTCACGTGCTTCTTTTTTATTCAACACTGTCACGTGATCCAATCGAAATTTTATTTAAATTTACCTAAAATTCGTTGATGAACATTCATAGAAAATTTGATCATGATTGATCAATGAAAACAACAACAAACAGCCGAAACGTCAATTATTGCACTACATAATCCGGCCGAATCGATGTCGAGGTTATCTTTTACTACGCTAATGACGTAACTTGTGCGACTTATTTGCAGTGACGAATTTGAATTTGAATTTGAATTTCACTTTCACAATCGTTTCAATTCTGTCAAAATTTGTTTTTCTTTTTCTCGTGCTCTAACGACGGCCGACTATTTTTGTTCGATTTTCCCAATTGCGGCCTCAACACACGGCCAATTGCTTTCAAGCGCGTGGCGCCATCTCGATCGAAGGTCTGCGCAAGCGCGAAACATATAATGTGTGTGTATATTTGTGAATTGTGATGTTTGCAATTGTTAAAGTCAAGTTTTAATTGAATGATAACAAAAAGTTGCGTTTTTGAATTTCTTCTTTTCTGTTTTCTGTTTTTTCACACTTGATTAGTTTTGTGTTTGTTGAAGGTTTGTGGTATTTCAGTTCAAGTTTTTGTTTGAGCTTAGGTTAAATCGGAATTGCAAGTCATTTTTTTATACTCTTTATAGTTATATTATTTATGTTAGAAATTAAGTTTCGCGTTGTAATTCATTTTCGGCTTCAGATAATATAATTCTGATTTAAATCACTTTTGTGGAGCAAAATTATATTTATATTTTTTTGCTTTGACCCAACCTAACAATTTATTTTATTATTATTCCAGTCTTGTTCATTTGAATATAATTTTGCAATAAATCTTGCAAAAATGGATCCAACGATACACGATTTGGCTTATCAAGGAAAAATCACGGAAGTTAAAGAATTGGTTAAAGAAAATGCAGCATTGGTTAGAAAGAAAGATAGTGTAAGAATTTGTATTTAATTGTTGGCGTATTCGAGCAGCATTCATAACCTTTTATAATAATGTTTTTTTGGAAAGGCGCCCGAATGTGTGTTCGAGCAGACGCATTATTATTATAAAATAATAATGTTTGCTCGAACACGCGTTCGAG
>JABFPJ010002850.1:0-18013 GCA_022817425.1 Gryon sp. ZL-2020
CAGCATTAAGATTACCATCAATAAAAAATGGCCCTATTAACTGATTGTTCAAAATTCCTGCCCAAACATTTAATTTCTGCGGATATTGAGTTTTACTCTCTCTCATCCAAAAAGGATTTGTATCCGAACAATATCTGCAGTTGTGTCGATTGCAATTGTCACTCAGCTGAAAAGTAGCTTCGTCAGAGAAAACAATGTTGAATGGTAGATCAGGATCAGTATCAATTCTGTCCATCATATTCTCACAGAATTCCGTCCGACGATCAGAAACAACATCATTTAACTCATGAACTAATGTCATTTTGTAAGATGAAATTTAAATTTTTTCAAAATATTGTGAACTGACGTTCGGCTCATTTCATGTTCTTGTGCAGATTTACGGGTACTATAGTGTGGATCTTCAATGAAGACCAGAAAAACGTCGAGGGATTTATCGTCTCCTGTTGACGTACTTGGTCTTCCTGATCTGTCTCGATCCTTAACACTACCTGTTTCTTCAAACCGTTTAACAGTTCTTTCGGCTGTTGATTTTGAAACCTGGTTTCCTTCGTTCCTGAATGTTTCATTAAAAAGATCTTTTACCTCTGCATAAGATCTTTTTAAATGACCCCAGCCCCTCATTATCAATAGGGTTATTCTGTGCTGTTCACTAAGGCGATCCATTGTAGTAATAATACTTTCCAATGAAAACGTTGACCAATAATAATTCTAATGCAGTTTAATTAGAGTAAAACGTTTTCATTTTCTTTTGCAAAGTCCAAATCTGCAAAACGTTGAAGATTTCGTTCAAGATTTAGAATTTGCCCCGCCCCCACCTCCGGGAATAAGGGTGGTGGTCGAATTGTGTACCGTTAGATAAGTCTTCGAAAAATATTCGATACGCGTTTTTTCTTTTCCTCGTTTAGCGTGCATTTTTCGAGATATTTAACCGTCCCGGAACTTTTTTGACACTCTGTATAAAACATTTTTAACTTTCTGCATTCAAAATATTAATCTAAAGTAACATCTAATTTTAATTCAAAGTTTATTTCATTAAAATTGGAAAACGAATTTTACAATTTAAAATAATGAATAACATAATGATATCACTAATAACTAAAAGTTGTCTCAATATATGGTACTGATATTAATAAATATGGTCAAGTACATTTGCAAATTTTACTAGAAAAATTATCAATTAGAGAAGTAAATCTACAATAAAATCTAATTTATTAACAAACATGATTAAATACATTAACTGACTAAGAGATGCGAGATTATGTAAGGGCCGAAGTTGACCGGCAAGGGTCCGATCGCCCAAAAATATGTATGGAACAATATACCACAAGAACAAGATAATATAATTAAAGCACTAAAATGACCTGTTCATGAAAAGCAAGCAGGAATAAATTTTGCACCTAAGTGAAAGAAAATTAAAAAACAGACATAAAAATTCTTTGACATAAATATTCATAACAAAAGAAATGAATACCGAAATATTAGGTATAGAATAATAAGGAATAAAGACATATCATATGTAAATAATAACATTGAATAATATTCAACACGTTATTCTTTCATGCTAAATAATTATGCAAATTAATTAAAGGGAAGTAAAGTCAAAGCAAAATAAAATAATATATATAAATAATGGCAACTCGAATATAGATATTAGTATTGTTTACAACTGTAAAAGACGGATAAAAATCGTTATTACATAAAATTCATGCAAACAAATATTAGATACATATTTCCACATACTTATTAAAAACTCATGCACATTATATGTACGTTCCTTATGTGCACATAAATTAGAACATAACAATTTCATCTACATAGATATTGAATTTAATATTTCATCGCGTATATAATTATCAATCAACATTTAATCATATACTTTTGCCGCACAAAAATTTCCAGCACAAAATTTAAGAGACACATTACAACGAGAAACTTAATAATTAAAAAACAACATTTCACAAACATAGAAAAATGCACGAAAATTATTGATGTATTAAATAAAATAGTTTTAAAAAATAGTTTTAAATAATCAATACACACAAAATACATATATTATTCCCTTGCATATATAATTGGACATAGAAATTTAATTGACATACATATTTAGATTAATACTTCGTCACGTATGAAATTTACATTGAAGATTTACTTCACCAATTTGTTGCATTTAATTTTAAATCACAAAGTGAAACAGATATACAAAAAATGGATAATTAACATTTACACACAATTAATTCGTGCATGTAATAAGGAGGCACAAAAAATATTTTTGCATTAAATTTTCACACATAAATATGAATCACTAAGCTTAATATATCTAAAAATAATCTACACATTTAATGGTTAGATTATTTATAATCACATAGATAGAGCCAAGTAAACTCTTTATACATCAATATTGGAAATAAAAATTCTTTACGTACATAATAAAAGGTTCAAACTCCGTCACAGTAATTTGTCATTTACAAATTTAAAGCATACAAATAAATAGACATTTAAACAATATAAGATTAAAAATTAGTTAAAAGAACTTTTTGTACATAAAAAACACGCACAAAAAAAATGATATATAAAATTGACGCACATAAATATTAAATACTTATCTTCATATGATTAAATGTAAGAAATTTTAAAATTTATCATGTAAAAAATAACGCGGTAAAACTTCAGAAATCCAATATATTATACATAAACATTAAGCAGAATAAAAGTGGCATATAATATGTATACACATAAATAAGAATCACTCTAATTATTTCATATACTTAATACTTACACAAAGAATTGATATTACAAAATAGATGACATAAATATCATTAACCAATTTTATCATACTTAAATAACATGAACAAAAAAACCAACACATGAAATACTAACACAAACACTCATTATTTTTAATTAAAATGTTGCATCCTTCTTTAATGTCAGATCGTGGCATATATTTTTTACTCAAGGAAAGCTGACCTCTGACGGATGTTTATTCATTTAAAAAAAAATCGCGCTATTTTTTAAATGCTGAATTTCTTAAATATAAGTTTAGCTATCACAAATTTAATGAATATGATAATAATAATAATGATAAGAATAATAATGTTAATAAAAATATTTGTTGTACAATATTATATTAATAATTAATCATTTACGTCATTATTATTATTATATATCATTATAAATGAAAACAGCAAACTTGCAGGCTATTTTAAAAAATGTTTCACATAACTAGTTATGTTTTACTAATTAACGAAGAACAGTACAGACGTTTAAAGTTACTACATAATAATGTGAAGTAGCAGCAGTATTTTTAAAGTTAAATTGGACAAAACTTCAGAAATTTGTATAGTCACTATACATGTTTTTAGTTGATTTTCGTAAGGGTTTCCGTGATTAAATGTTTCATCTAATTGTAGCAACTTAGAACAATTGGTAAACAATTGTTTCATATTAGTTATGAATTTATGTACATCTGATTCATATGTCTAATGTTATATTATTTAATTCCGCCATAAAAATTGACATAAAAATATTTTTTATGTTCTAATCAACACAATCTTTAAAATTTTAAACTATTCGCAGAATTGTCATGTACAAAATGTTATATAGAAATAGTAAATTTCTTAAAATAATGATTTTGTATTTAAAATGATAAACATTTTATATTCACAGATTATAGTACGTCAATACATACGATAATGTCATCAAAATCTATTAATCAGGTAAGTGTACTTTTACATATATCTCATATAATATGCATATCTCATAAGAGTTTGTCAATATATTTTCATTCAGTTCAGGCTCTTTGCAATATTTTTATTGCAAAAGCAATAAAAGTAGAACACCATTAGCTTTTTTAGTTTGCAATTATTTGTTTGATTTTTTTGAAATATTTATTTTTATTTTTTACAGTATAAAGTTTCCCTTTTCTTCACGGATGTTCAGTTTTTTCCAAATTATATATCCTCATCTGAAAATATATTTAAAAGATATATATAATTCTTTTCTCATAACATATATTTTAAATATCATGCGTAGAATGACAAAATAAAAAAATGTTTAATACTCGTTATAAATATAATTTCGAGATACATATTTAACCATAAATATGTATCTCGAAAAAAATAACAATCGTCACACGCGTTCGACTTATTACATTTTCATTTTACGGGATATATTGATTTGAAAAATGAGATTTTCGTATAAAGCACACTTTTTGGAAATGCAAATTCAATATATTACTAGCCAATTTATTTTATTATTATTCATTTAATAATAGAAAAAGAGTTAGATGTATAGTTTCCGAATTATAGAAAAATATGTTAACTTTACAATGCTGTATAAATGTGGGTATTACATAAATATTGTTTCAATATAATACTGATTAAATGTAATAATAATTTTATATTCTTGTTATCAATATTTTTGTAATTGTTAACATTTATTATTAATATATCATATTTATATTAGTACATTTTATATTATTTTAATTGTTTTAGATTAATAAATAATTATCAATTTAACGATATTTTTAACATAACTTTGATATTTCATTTATTGACCAGAATCTACAGAACTTCTTCATGTACAGGGAATCGAGCTTGATGTTGTTCAGCGCTTTCGTAAAAGCTCGTGAGAAATTCCAATGTATTTATCCTAAAAAGAACATTCTCAATTAAGTACATATTCAACGATAAACTTAACAAAACAATTATTAACAAAGTAAATAATTAAAAACCTCAATAAATAAATAAATAGTAGTTTACTTTATAAGAGGGAAAAGTACACTATTCATTATATGTCAAAGAAGAAATTTGATCAATGATTTTATCTTTATTTATCTAAGAAATTTACATTATGATTCTTAAGGTGATTTTTCTGTCTTATCCGAGCAAGAAAGACAGACTGAGCGATGAGTCAATAATTGAAAAACACAAGTCATAAATTCGACAGAAGACCTATTATATTTTTACTTATATTTTTACAAATAAATTGCAGAAATATATTTTAAATATATATTAAATATACATCGTTTTTTGCCGAAAATATATGTGCACATATTCACATATATTTTTGTTTATATTTCGAAAATTTTCTTGCGTAAGGGAAACACCTTAAACCAGGGCAATGTAACTTTGAGTACTAACGAATCATTTTAAGAAAGTGTTACATTCGTATTTTTACATATTATTTAGTATTATTTTATATTACTCTAATTTCAATACTAATAGAAGTTTATAAGTGTAATTGTGTTTACTTCCTTCAAAAATGAATGTAATTGTTATGAACCCCCATAGTTTCAAATTGCTTAAATTTCTAATATTAAATTGAACAAATATTTTTATCAGTGTGATAATACAAATTTTATATGTATAATTATGTATTTTTTCAAAAAACTTACGTTCCATCTCTTAATTCCTGTTGTTTTCGTTCGATATATGCGTCTCTTTCCTGTTGCGCTTTATTTTTATTCCTTATTCCCGGAAGATTGTTCATAATTCTTTTAACTTTAATTTTATTATCCGTAAGTAAATCCTCCAGTTTATCTGTAATATTTGTAAGATGTGCAACTTTGATTTTTTATAGCAAAATGTACGTTTATGTGAAATGTATTATTAATAGGCCTGTCAATTGAACATTTATACATCTACCTTATTTTTATTTGTTTTCCAAACTTTTTTTATGTAAAAGTGTAAGAAGTATTTGTTTAAAACAATTTCATTAACAAATCATATAATTAAAATTAATTCTATGATGAAATATATAAAAAATTGTGAGAAAATGATAATGGAAATGTTTGAACCTTAAACTGAACTATTTTGAACAGTTCAAACTATGTTTATAATTAATAACCAAATATAATCTGTAAATATTATTTCTTAATCATCATTTACTGATTTTGTGTAATTTAGATATCAACCAAGAAAATAGAGTGAATTTCATGTTCTATACTAGAAAGTTGTACAAAATATAACGTATTTGGTTTGGAAATGATGAATGTTCAAAAAAGTTCAATTGACAAGCCTAATTATTAATAATACTTGAACATAATCTACATTCAAATAATATATTTCAATTCTGCATGGTATTTCCGATATTACATTCACTTAGATAATAACTTATAAAAATACCGAAAATACTTTAAACTTTCTAATTTTAATAGTAACATCTTAGTGTTTTCATTGAAATTTTAAAGTATCAACTTTGTTGCAATTTATTTTAATTGAACAAATACATCTATGATTAATTTAGCCAGAGCATTGTTTGAACTATGCAAAATGTAGGGACATGTCTATTTGAAAATTTATTCATGTATTAACGCGCAGTGCACTTACCCAAAAAGTTCCGAAAGTTGGGATGAATACCAAAAAATACCCGCATATAACGATTTCCGTTTTCAATGTGGCTGTTCGTTCTTAGCCGAACTTGATCCACAGAAAGAATATCCGCTTAAATAACCATTTTCGATTAAAATAGTTATATAGTGGCATCAGTCGTAATCTGGCTGTTTTTTCTCTTATAATTGTATTGGCTTCTGCAAATAAATTTGCTGGAAGAAGTGGCAGAGAATATAATATCGCAACGAATTATACGGGGACATTCGGCAGCTTTCTGAAACGTCTCAATATAGCCTGCAAATAACGATTTTATATTATTGTTTGCAAATTGTTTGCATAAAAATATCCAACAGCTCCTAAATAAGATTTTCTTCCATCAAAAAATCCACATTCAAAAGAATTACTGTTTATTAGTGCAACATGCGCAAAAAATTGCACATTGGTCCTCCTATATTATTCTATATTTCTTAGAGAGCGTAGACACTTGGAAGTATTAAACTATTGACAACAATTTTCCTTAAAAATTATTTACTAAATTGTTATGATTTTAATTTAAATTTATGTAACACAATTTATGTAATACAATTTATGTATGTTTTTTTATTATTCAAAAAATTAGTTAATCATTATTGAATTATACAATTTTTTCATATATTATATAATTTATATCAAATTAGTTCAGGGGATGGTGAAACTAACATCATCGACATTACAGATTTCTTAAATTAAAATTAAATGAACAATTTAAATTACTTCTAAAGACCAGAGCGCCATTCTCTCACTTTTTACACATTTGGATTTATATAATATGTTATTTAATATATTATTTAAAAAATAAAATGATTTTTCCTTTGCGAAGTGAGAAAAAACGTTATTATTGTTAAAAAATATTGTTAAAAAACGTAATTACTTGTTAAAAAAATACAATAAATGTCTTAAAATTTTCTCCCACAATCCAAGAATAGCGCTCTGGTCGTTTTATACTAATTTATTGATAAATATTATTAATATAACAAAAGACACTAATTCCGTGGCAGCAGAAGTTCGCCTTAACCTTAATCATGAAACTATCAATTGTAAATTAAACATTACTGTGATCGATAACAACCTGTCAAGTTATCGTAGTACAAATTGAGGAATTTTATTTGAGAATGAATAGGGACAATAACACTGTGCCTTGGAGGGCTCTGCCACGGCATATTTTCTCCTACCAAGAAAACTAAAAGCCGCCAAGAATGGTTCATATTTAACTGAATTAAATTGATTTTTTTAATACAAAATTAACTTTTTCTGCGTTCCTATTTTGATTTATCAATTTATGAAATTGTGACATTGAATAGAAATTGATTAAAAGTTTAAAAGAAAATTTATAAAATCCGAACACATCACTCAAATATCATATGAAAGTATATTTTGCACAATAAATTCCTTAAGATTTGGTTTCGAATTAGTCAATTATAAGTCGATGTTTAGATAATGTTGTCAATCAATTGATCGATATTAGTTTATAATTAAGACATATTAATTGTGCACATAAATTAAGTTTAGTAAACGAAAATGATTTTTTGATGAAATACATCGTTCTTAAGAGTTTTTTAAAAATTAAATAAAATAAAACACCGACGTGCTTGTACATTTCGTAGCATCTCCATGAAATGCAATAGACCCGAAAATGCACTATCATTTTCAATTGGCCATAACATTGCCATTTTTCACGTAAAATGAAAAAATTTTTTTTTCATTTTGTTCAGAAAGGAATGAATGTTAAGATTACTGCAAAAAAATGAGGGGTTATGGGGGCAATTTTTGTCGCTATACTCATCCAAAGTCAGGAAAATTTACGGCAAAAAATTTTGTTTTGTTTACATTTAATTTGTCATAACAAAAACCAAATTTTTGAAAATTTATTGAACATCTTCTTTTAGAGGAAATCTCAACCTTTCATTTAAAAAAAAGAACTTTGAATTTAGATGTAAATTGTAAAAGTTATGTCGGTTTGAAAATGGCTCATTTTTTGACTACTGCTAGGTGGCCTTTTTTTTCTTGTGCCCAGTGTATATATATATTCTTATAATAAAAGACGTGTTTTTTTTAATAATTTGATAATTATTATATTGAATATCAGTACTTATGTATATTATTAACAATATTAGAATTATTATTTTTATTGTCATAAAATTCCATTATGTTTAATACTTAAATGTTCATGCAATTTTATAATAATACAACCAAAAATCATTTTTTCTATAATTAAACATAGTTTGTCATATTTCTACATTCATTTCATGAAAACTCATGACAGTTCATTGTCAAATTATTATAACATTCAACTTTCATTTTTATGCGTCTATAATCAGTGCAAGGTAGTGATTGAAATGCTGAACTACTATTTTTATGTAGTGCTGCATTTGGTGTGAAACACCCCAGCATGACGGAAAGTCAGTGGTTGTTTAGTGTTCGGATAGTAAAAGTACATGAATTGTGTGTTTGGTCATTGGATGTTGCTAATTGGGACCCTGAATAATAATTCTCAAGACTTTTGAGTGATAACGATGATTAGAGACAGATTGATAAGTACAGAGAAAGAAGGGTGAAAGAATTGTAATAGAGTAGTAAAATGTGGACTTATATATTTACCGCAAATGTTCCATCAATGAAAAGTTTCTTCGATACATTAAGTATTCGTAATAATTCATTAGTTGTAAATAAAGCAGCAACTTCTCCATTTGCTGGTATCACAGTACCCTCATACAAATTTTGAATTTTTCCAAATCTGTTCAACATTTGATCAATATCATTTACATCTTGTGGTATAGCTGGAAAGTTTTTTTTCCTTTCATTTGACATGATCGTCTTCATTTCCGAGAAGCTTATCTGGCTTCCAACAAGTGCATTTCTGAAATAGAAAATATTATAGGTTTTTTTTATAGATAATTTACATGAAATGGGCCATTGTTGTTGATCTATCAACTGATGTACCGATTGATCGATAGAAAATGATGTTTCAAATTTCAAGTATATTTAAAAATTTTACGTCAATATTACATTAAAATAATATCAATAGTTCTCGCAATTGATTACATTTTTTATATAAAATAAATTCAAAACAATCATTACTGGAATAAATAATATTCTTTGAATATATTATTATATAAATATGCATATAAATGTGATTTAAATATATATAAAAATATGGTTTATGCAAATGCAAATTTGGAACTTAATGTAAGAATGCATCAATTTAATAATTAATGATAATATTAAGATGAATCAATATAAAATCACAACCATAAATAAAAAATATGTCTTAAACAAATTTGAAATATGTTTCACAATATTTTTAATTCACAATAAATTGAAATATTTTAGAATTAATTTAACATTTTTTCCTGAAACTATATTTGTATAAAATAAGCCTCAATTTAAAATATATTATAAGGTATTCCATATATTTCAAACATCTAAAAATTATTAAGTTATCTCATAAGAAAAAAAAAGTTAACTTTTAACTTAAATCAACTTATAGAAAAAAATCAAAATGCTTAACTTAAAAATTTGGATTAAGTAATGAGACATTTATATAACAAAAAATATATTAATGGCAAACAAAATCTATCTGCTTATTTGATAAACATATTTCTTTGAAAGATCATTGTTAAAAGTATTATAAAATCTGTCATTTATTTACTATAATTATATCTCATTAAACAGGTACTTAAGATGTATTTCGACTTAATATCATATATTGTGCTAATTATTCACACACGCAGAGAACTGCATAAATTAAGGAAATATTAGTTTATTTGTTGTTTTAAACAGTTTCTTTTTGTTGAAAGAACATTCCTTCTTAATTTAATAAAATTTTATATATTTCGATACGATTCATATACAATTTCAATTAATCTTAATTTAAAAGATGTAGTTACCGAATTTTTTGGTTAAATTATATGTCTTAAAAAGGCTCTTAATAACTGCGAGAAAGAATTGAAAGAAAATAGGAATGTATTTATCACTTTTGATGATTTTTGAGCCATATAAAAGTTAAAAAGAATAAAGATAATGATGAACCGATTGCTGCAAGAGAGACATAATCAATAAAAATATAATATCATCTCATGTAATCCAATTATTCTGTTAAAGTTGGATACATACATAACTAATAAATTAATTCAAACAAATATTAACACAATATAAGCATAATAACAGAAGTTTCATTTACGTACTCGCGACAGACGTCATCGCAAAATTTTCTTTAAAGCGTCCATGCTAACTCTAGTTTTATATATCATTTCCTGCTTCATTTTATTCATTATAGTAATATGTTCATTTGGTAAATGAATGTGAATTGAAGCTTCATCAATCGTACCATCCTCATTTTCATAAGCTACACCGGGACAATGTACACGGCCAGTTCTTTTAGGGCATCTATAAATATAGCTAGACTCTTTGTCCAAATGGTAACCATATCCTTTGTATGCATAGATTATGTTTCCTGCTTTCCCAACAATTTTTTCCATATCTGTAAATACTATTCTGATTTCATATTATTCAATGCTTTTCATAATTATCATATTATACATTATATTACTACTAATAATAACAGTAATCTTGAAAGTCAGAGAAAAAAGACAAAATTTAATATTTTTTATAGTAAGATAAATCTTTTTCCATCATTCCTTAATCGATAATTTTTTATGTATCCAATAATCATGCAGAATAATAAAAGTGAGCGCGAATAATAATTAAAAAAATATAGATGAATAACAATTGTAATATTTCAAAAATGTTTATTATGTATATTAACTTGTCAATTTTTAAACTGGACAATATAGCAATCGGTGTGTAACGTACACAAAGTGACAGTTACTTACTGTACGAATGTACACAAACTATACAAAACATAAACACTCTTGATTATGTGTGATTAAATTCAAATCTCGTAAATAAGAAATTATCTTGAAATTCGATCAACGGAATTTCAGAATGTGATATAAAGCATTATGTAATTGCAAAAAAAAACATATTATTAGAAATTAATGTTTTAAAATTTAATACCATTTTTTTTAATATTTTGTGTCATCCAAGTTATTTATTATGTAGCTTAAAATTAATAATTCCTTTTTATTACTAAACAATTTTTAACATGCATTTTTGAAATACTGTTCAGTATTCGACAAATTAACGTAAATATTATATAAAGAAAAAAATGAATAAAAAACTATAACCTGAGAATACATTTGTTACGCTGCTTACCTTTTTTTTACGCGTTAAACTTGCGTACGCGGATGATTAATTAGTATATTTAGACAAGTATATCTTTATGTCTTAAAAGTATATTAATGGTAAGGAGAAACAGTAATGCAAATAGCACATAAATACTATCAGTTTGCGAATAAGATACAGTTTTATAAGTGACTTTTATTGTAAATATACGAAATATGAATTGCAGTGATTCTCAAAGTCTTCTAAACGGCAGATATTTCGTATTTATTTTTGAATTGTTGTATAGCGAATTAAGAAATGTTAATTTAAAAAAAATAATGTAAAAATGTCTAATAGGTTTCTTAATTGTTACCCACTTGATAAAGATACAGAGATGAAATGAATGAAAAATGAATAGATGAAAGTGTAATATTTACATTAATTAGATGTGTTATCAATCGGAGAACATCGGTGCGTTTCCGGACCTCTCTGTTTATCAATAATTGCGTTACTGGTTAATAACGCCACGTTTATCTTTGCTATACGCAAGAGTGACAGCAGGTTAAAACAAATTTTTCGTTATATACATTGCACTTATTCTATACAACAACTTCCAATGTTTACTCGCACCTTAGTCAATTAGAAAGTGACATCTATTTTGACAATCATTCGCGAGTTGAACCTAAATGTAATTATTTGACTTGTTGGAAATGAACCATAAACGACCAACTTTATGGCGTCACCTATTGTTTATCTAAGGATAAAGTATAAAATTACATAGTACTCTTACGTCTTTTTGTTGTTAACATTTATAAAAATGTTGTTTATTTTTTTATTTACACATTTTATAAATGTAAGAAAGTCTTAATATCTGATTTTCATATTTAATTCCTGTAGCAGAATGAATTCAACATTCCATTATTTAAATTAACATAGAAACACGATGAAACCAAAACAACCAATTAAAATGCCGGAAAGGATACCGAAATCATAATGACGATTTTCACTTCTTAATTTTCCTTTTCTCAGAAAAAACAAAGAAATTGTCGTCTTAATCGTAATTGAACCGAGTACCGATGCGTTGTTATCCGTAATTTTTATTAATGTTTGTTGATATCTACATATTAATGATAAGTGGGTTTGGATTTATGGTATTGACTACATACAACAGTTAAGCAGGTAAATGAAAATGTAAAAATGTTGAATGATAGAGAATACATTTTTTTGCAACAAAAGTAAGGTTCCAAAAACAAAGCCATTTTGATGAATGTTTTTTTTCTAATTTTTTATGACATTTTCTCTATTATTATACGTTTTTTTTTTAACTTTTCCATTGTTTATATTAAAAAAGACATTTTTTGTTTTAATATATATTTATATATAAAAAAATTCAGATAATGAAGTGATTGTTTTGAGAAAGGCCAAATAATTCATTCGAGTGAAACATTTTCGACGAAAAAACAATAGACGGTTACATTCTTTTATATTTCCGAAGGTTCAAGCATTATTAATAAAATTCAATGTTTTCAACTTTCACGAATTTGAATGAAATTTCAAAATAGTTTAAATAATAAAGCAATTACAAATATTTTACATTTTAGAAAAATACTGCTATATAGTTAAACAATACAATACATATGAAATTTTTATATTACATTAAATTTTATATTTAACTTAATTTAACACTGACAGAACATATATTACATATATTTTTTGCTAATATAAAAATATTTTATCTCTCAGATTAAGAAAAGTTAATATATTTTGGAAAACACTTAACTTTTAAAGAATTATAGTTTTGTTTGAAATTTTTTCCGTTTTTTTAATGTTTAACTTCTGACAAATCTAAGAAGATGAATTATTGGACATTTTGCTAGTGCAAAGTGACATTCTGCAAGGTTTCTAAATCTTAGATTTCTTTTAATTCTTGCAAATGTGAACATTTTTTAAATTATTGGAAACTAATTCACTTTTCTGCAACTTCGAAAGTTTTTATTCAAAGCTTACACTTTTAAAGTTATGCAAAATTTTCAATTTACAAACAATTTCATTTTTAACGTTGAAAAACTAAATATGTTTTAACTAACATAAGTAATGAAATTACAACAATAATCTTCTGATGGCGACTATCAAAACTAATGATTTCATTTTAAATATTGAAACTAACTAATTTTAGTTATACATTCTAGTTATAACATTTTACTTCATTTTTTATTTTTAGTATACTTGTTATAATTTTTATTAGCAATTTTTCTATTTTCTTACTTTTAAGTTACAGATAGTTAAAAAATTTGTTAAGTTTAATAAAAATTTTATTTGTGTCTTATGTAGGAAACCTAATATTTAATTAACTATGTACAGGTTTAACAGAACACTTGCTGAAATGGATATAATAATTGAACGAAATTCCATCGTTTATGTGTATGATGGTTATCGTTAAAAGAAAGATGCAAGATGTATTGATTTATACCGCTGTTTACGAAGAGGATCAACAAATCCATGATCAGTTACTGCCCAAATTATAAATGACAGGGTACATGTACGCGGGACGCACATCGAAGAGAAAGATGATTTGCTGTTGGAAACTCACCGTTTAACAAGAATAATGCTAGTTCTAGCACGAAGTGGAACACAGAAGTTTGCGGACATTTTTAGAATAGTTTCGACACAGTACATAAAATTTTGCAATATTCTTTTCACATTACTTAAATAATAATTGTTCAAAATTCATATTCCACCATGTACAATGTTTTTCAATAGTACTCTGTTATCTTAGCAATCCTGCTGCTGCTGCTAAATTGTCAAGAGAATCCATGATCACACGAATGTCAGCGGCAAGAAACTCGGTACGACCTAAGTCTCCAGAAACATTTACAGATTTAGTGAATGTCATCTCGAAATACAATACGAAGAACTTGGAACAATCACCTCTTGTCAATGACGACGGAGGCATTTTGATTTTATCAACACAACGACTTCAAGCGGCTCTACAAGTAACAAATTCGATAATTCTTCATCGATCTTCTTTGGTATGTAACTTTCTCAAAATTTGTTGAAATTTGCAAAACCATGAAAACTGACTTTGTCAAAATTGTTAAAAAGTCAACAATCATAATAGCTTTGATAAATTTGATAGTATTGATTCTTTGAACCATTTAAGGAGGTTTGTGCGTTAGAAAAAATCCAAGATTAAATTCTGAAATTTTGTATTAAAATAATTTAACTAATAAGGACTATTTATGCAAATTTTCAGGTATGCCTACCATTAAAATTTTTATGATAGTTGGCTTAAAAAATTGAATATTTAACCTTATACTTCCATAAGACATGTGTTAAAATATCAAAATTCCAAAGTATTATATTTTAATAATTAATGTGGAAGGCATACTTTAATTTTTGCATACATGTTTGTCTGTTCTTATTTGATATATATGTTAAAAATGAATTGCTTATATTGAATTTAAGAAGAATAAATATTTTTATTGAAAACTAATGAGGACAAAAAGGAAAGTAAATACTTGTGTCCTACTCCATAATCGAACTTCTTTAAGAAATAATGAAACTTGTATAAATGCACATAGTTTCTACAGTTTCTACGGCTTCGAAATTTTTTATAGTTCTGCATTTATAATTTCAAAATTATCCACAATTTTCAAGATGTTTAATACTTAAGCTATTTTTAGAATTAATGATAACTAAAAGTGACAACATTGTGAAAGATCGAAATTCTTGAAATTGGGATAATTTTCTAAAGCATGGCAATTTCCAAAATTATATATCTATCTCACTGTAATTCTGTACGATTAATGTATTATAAAAACTTTGAAAGTAGTCAAAACTGTGCTTTAATCATTCGAAATTGTCAAAACTACTAAAGTGTTACAATTCCTAACATTATAAAACTTAACTGAAATTATAATTCATACGATTTTCAAAATTGTTAAAAGTGTGAGCATTGTTGCGAAATTTCCGAAGAACATTTAATGAAAAATAAACAACAATAATTTTTAAATCGTTTTAGCGACAAATTCAAAATAATGTGAAGTCAAAATTATACAATAATTTTGATGAAAATTAACAAAATTACCTTACAAAGATAAAAAATGGACGAGCCAAGGTGTTTGACTGCATACTTTTTCCTTAAACTATATTAATTTTAAAACATAATAATAATCTGAATACTATAATCCATAAATGAATTAAAAACTATAAAATTAAAAAAATAAACTATAGAAAATTAAACAACAAATTCAACATCAAAAATATAATTAAATTATTTTGGCACAAAAAAGACCAAAATCAAAATAATAATTAAATTATTTTGGCGGAAAAATAGACAAAATGCAAAATCAATATAATAATAAATTATATTGGCCGCAAAATAGACCAAATTCAAAATCCAAATAATAATTAAATTATTTTTGCGGCAAAAGGGACCAAATTTAAAATCAAACTAATAAATAAATAATTTTGGCGGAAAAATAGACAAAATTCAAAATCGAAATAATAATTAAATTATTTTGGCGGCAAAATAGAACAAACTCAATTCTTAAATAATAATTAAATTATTTTGGGGGCAAAACAGATCAAATTCAACATCAGAATTATATTTAGATTATTTTCGCGGCAAAACGGACCAAATTCAAAACCAAAAGAAATCTAAATCAAAAAATAATTTAAAATATATTCCTCCTTCCAATATCGGTATAACAAAGGTGTGAAATCATTTAATAAGCCAAGAATAAATCTTAACCAAACTAAAACCAAACCGAAATTAAACTAAATCAAACTAAACTAAAACCAAACCAAACGGAAACCAAGCTAAACAAAAATCCAACCAAACTAAAATTAAACTAAAAAAAAATTTAAAAAAATTTCGACAGAAACCGAAAATACAGAAACACCTTAGCGGCCCCCGAAAATTTCTAGATTCGGGGGTCGCTAATTTTTTAATTCAATTTTAATTCGGCAATTAAAGAAAAGGTTGAAGTTGCGTAGGAGTAATGAGTTATCACAATGTACCGAGGAAGATTGAATGATAAGTGCAAACATGTACTTCTTTTGCAATACATAGATTTTTCACATTCATTTTTAAACATGAGGGACCGCCAAGGTGTTTCTGTATTTTCGGTTTCTGTCGAAATTTTATTTTATTTTTTTTTTAGTTTAATTTCAGTTTGGTTCGATTTTTGTTTAGCTTGGTTTCCGTTTGGTTTGTTTTTAGTTTAGTTTGATTTAGTTTAATTTCGGTTTGGTTTTAGTTTGGTTAAGATTTATTCTTGACTTATTAAATGATTTCACACCTTTGTTATACCGATATTGGAAGGAGGAATATATTTTAAATTATTTTTTGATTTAGATTTCTTTTGGTTTTGAATTTGGTCCGTTTTGCCGCGAAAATAATCTAAATATAATTCTGATGTTGAATTTGATCTGTTTTGCCCCCAAAATAATTTAATTATTATTCAAAATTTGAGTTTTAAAATTTCAACAATTTTAACAATCTTACCACGAATATAGATGACATTACCATCAGTACCATTCTTTCTTTAGATTTTCGTCTTAATAATATCTAATTAAAGTTAGACTTTCTACAGACTTATTTTATACTACAGCCATAGCTTGTTTTTATGCAGCTTTTTTGTTAAATGTGTATATTTCATCAATTTTGAAGTTTCTTAATTTTTTCGCAAATATGGATAAATCTTGAATATTTGTTAATTTCAACATATTCGGAATTTTTTTAAGTTATAATTAATTCAACAATTTCTCAAATTTCAAAAGTAACTGTTTCAAAAATATTGATATTTGTGATGATTCGTACGATTTACACATAAATATTCCCAAATTATAACACTATTTTTGCAAATAATATTGCTTCCCTTTTTTGTAGATATTACCACATGTGCCTGTGATGTCCCAAGTACTCACAATTCACGTTATGGACAAAGACGAAAAAGTAAGAAGAACATAAATAAAAATGATTTTACCATAATAAGAGGGGGAGGGGTTAGAAAGATCTTAATATTAAACTTTATTAGCATCATAGTTACTTACATTCATTTAATTGACTACCTAATACATTACATTAAAAATGTTTGAAATATTTGTTCAAAGATGTTTCTAGCTGCAGTTATTCTAATAGAGAAAACAACCGACGAACAAATGGTCAAAGTGTGGGAGCAATTATGCGTTCTGTGTTCTGGACTGCAGCGTACGTTGAACACGGTGTACACTGATTGCTGTACTTCCATTTTACGCAGTTTGAAAAACATCTTCCCATATGCAAAGCTGGAATCAACGTGGTATCATTACAAAACGGTAATTATTATGAGAAAGGCTTTGAACAAACAGGATGGGTGATTTGTTTGTTAGGTTTTTTTGTTTGGTTTGTTTGTTTGCTTTGTTTGTTTGTTTTGTTTGTTTGATTTGTTTGTTTGGTTTGTTTGTTTGGTTTGTTTGTTTGGTTTGTTTGTTTGGAT
>JABFPJ010002851.1:0-18010 GCA_022817425.1 Gryon sp. ZL-2020
ACAAAAAAAAAAAAAAAAAAAAAAAAAAATGAGAGATTGTACTCTGAACTGTGTTAATCGCAAAAACGAATTTGTAAATATGAAACAAATGAAAGAAACTCTTGTTACGTAATTGTAAGTAAGAATGATCTTAATGATAACAATAGCTTAGTTGGAATTTCGGAACCATTTACATTTAAATAATCGCCTCCCCCTCATGACACTTTTTTTTCTTCTTATCCTTATCCTTTTTATCCTATTTTTTTAAAAATTATGATTATTTTGATGTTTTGGTATAATGTAGCAGTTTGTGTGCATGGAACGAGAAATACAACAAGTAGCGAACAAATAAATTTTTTATAAACTCGTGATGAACGAACGAATAAGGATTAAAGTGAAATAAAAATAATTAATGAAAAAAAGGAAAAGGACAAAAAAATGACACAAAAAATCCACAAAATATATCAGAACTCTTAAACAATTTTTCTGTAATTGTATATATTGAACAGTCACAAAGAGACAAGTGGTAGAAGGCAAATTCATAGATACCACGCACATTACACAAGTCGTTTAAGGATTCTAAGACTTATTATTGTAACGTCGTGAATGTGTATTTTATTATAAACGGATACGTGTAATGGAACACAAAAATGGATTACGGAGTCGCAGCTATTTTAAAATGCGAACCGAGTTTAACGAACGAATGGTGAATTTGAACGACAAAAAGTTAATTATAATAATAAATGTATATTATGTGCCACGAAAAGAAAAAAAAATGAAAAGAAAAAATAATATTAATGACACAGATCTTCGGTACAACCGATTGTCTTTCGTATTACGGTATCTCTGTCGAAATTGCGTTTACCAATTATTCATACGTAATTCGATACGATTCGTATTCATTTTTATTTTTGCTAAAATCGTCATTTCAATTGCATTTTTGACATATGTCATTCATCACTTATATATTCGCTTAAATCTGCATTTTATTTTTATTCTTTATTTAACAATATTTTTTTCATTTATTTCTTCTTTGCCTTTTTCTTTAAACTAATATAAAACTAATTTAAGTCTGTTATGTTATTACTTAAAATATTTCATAATTAATTAAAATAAACAGCAAAACTTCCAGTATTACAACATAAGAGATTTTTAATAAATGCCAGGAATAATTTAACTGAACAGTGATCTCGACTGATTTATATAAATATAAATAACGGGAAGCCTTGTGAGGAAAGTATGATATAATGAATGATAGCTATAAATGATTTAAGCTAATAATGACGATAAGAAACATGAGAAGAAGTAATAATAAAGAAAAAAAAGTAATTCATACACACATTAAAACACAAACTACACACAAATCTCCTCAATTAAACAAAAGGATTGATATTATTCCAATAATATAGAAGTAGTTAACCACAGGATGTTAGCGCACAAGTCAAATTTTACATTTCTAACTTTCCTTATCATCCTTTGTAGATAACTTTTCAATCCCGAGTCCAGACAAATCAGACGAGTTCGCTGTACATTTTAATGAGTGCGTATTGTTTGTTATTGTCTTATATATTGCATTGCAAAAATCATAACATTATACATATATGTATTTAAAATCATTTATTTTGAATATGCAACCATCATTTTTCACAGAGGGACATTCAAATGTCTGTCAGACGATGAATTTAATTGTTAATTTGTTATCTACTTATAATTGATAAATATATGTACTTATTGCATTTAATCTGTTGTATGAAAACGAAGAGACAAAACTTTGTATACCTTTTCATTGTACTACGTTAAGACTTTTTTTAATTGAAAATGATCATGTTTTCACGTTAATGTACAAGATATTATAAATACATACTTTTTTATTATAATAAAAAATAATAGAATATAAAACAAAATGACGATGCTTATAATTTGATACACTTTATTTATCTTATATTTATTATACTGTCCTGCGAATTTATTTTTAATGTATATAAAATGTTATCAGTGATTTAAGTACTTTAACTATAAGTGATAAAATATTATAATTATAATTACCAAAAGGAATAACTTTTAAATCGAATATCAAGATATAAATTATTTTTAATGCAATCGAATAATTGAATGATTTTTTTTTAATATAATTGAATGATATTTTTAATATAATTTTTATATAAAAATGTATTTAAATAATGACTTATTGTATTGAAACATTCATGGCCAATATAGCTATAAAAGTAATCGTTCAATTCTTCACATCTCTTTGTCAGAATCTTCATATAGACATTTAAAAGAAAGCCACTGCCATTGTAATCACAGCTTGTTTATTACTATTATTATTAATTAATAATAAATTATTAAAATTTGTACTGCCAAATTATCACATCATGATAATGCCATAATAATTTTATTGATAATATTTATCAATTAATTTCTTTGGTATTATTTTTACCATGCGATATGATTTACACAAGTTCTGCATTTATTCATATAAATATTTATTTTTTAAATTAATTAAACAATATCCGTTCTAATGCATAATTCATAAGATAAAAATAATGTTATAATTATTTGATACAACGATTTAATATAATAATAATAATTCCACGTAACATATTTTCATTTCAATAGAATGGTATTACGCTTATCGAATACTGTAAATGTATATTAATTTGAGTTTAGCAATTGATTTCGGCTGAATTTGTTATATTTCTTTTGTTTCAGTAAAGGAGGAGGAAAACTGAAATAAAATGTACCATGTGTCACGTATGATAGTTGCATAACGCATTTAAAACTTTGTGATAAAATATTCGTCAATGGGAAATTCAAAGTGAAATGAACGAAAAAAAAAGATAAAAATGAGATAAAAAAGAGAGCAAGTCAAAACGCGCAAAACATTTTTCGTGTTATATATACAAATATAAATATACCGAAAGCAAAGTAACGATTTTCGACAAGTGAGGTACTGTTATTATTGTAAATGTGTCACATACAGGCAGCGTATATAAAGGAAAGACGTTGATTGAACGAAAATTGGATACTTCCATACCGATCACGACGCGGTGGAATGTTAGTTAATGTTATTACAGTTTACGATACATTATAAGCCCTTTTGTTTCATTATCAAAGGGATGTTTTTGGTTCATCCTTACAAAAAACTAACGATGAATTACATTTTGAGGAATAATACAACATCTAAACTATCATTTTTAATATCAAGAATTCACGTATATTATAAAAAATGTAAAAAATTGCATTACTAAAACTATAAGAGGAAAGAAAATTAACGATTGAAGAAGGGAAAATTGTAAATACACAAATTTGCGATCGTTAATTTTCAGTCTACAAATTATGTGCAGTATTTTTTGTAATAAGTGCTAGAAGGAGATTTTCCTGTATTCAAAGGTGGATGAGAAGTTTTACATACATGTAAAAGTCAAGTTTTTTGCTCATCTAATAGATGAGATCTTAAAATATCATTTGGATTCATTCAAAGTAATCAAAATGATAAAATTGTTCTCTAAGATTATTTTTTTTCTTTTATTCAATAGGGGAAGTCGGTAGCTTTGTATTTTTCAACATTGTAAAATTAAAGAATACTTTAAAAAGTTCAAATATTCTATTTTTATCTTTATATTTATGTTAAGTGGGTATTTTAATTTGACTCAAGTGACCAGTGATTTTAAATATCAGTTTTATAATTAAAAGGCCAATAAAATAGTAATTCCTTTGTTTTTGTTTTATATTTTAAAACTATTTTTGAAAAGCGAATTATTCATGTAAATAAAGTGACCCATTGCGTCGAAAATAGACCAAATGAACTATAAAGAACCAGAAAGTTTATGCTGAAGAACTTTGTTAATGTTAGATCAATTGGATGGTAGGTTCGTAACTGAAGAAGAATAAACATATTTATTAATTATGTAAAAGATACGCATATTAAACCAAAATTTAATTATATACAAAATTTACGCTTGTACTTTAATACAATCACTTGAAGTCATTTGAATCATGATAAAGTACAATGATGGTCTTTAATTTAATATCTTATTATTAAACAAATTATGAAACATTAATTAAATGTACAATTTTTAATTAATTACACAACTATGAGCTAATTTTTTAAGTTATATAGATAAAAATAATGTATTGATATATATATATGTTTTTTAAGCTTTTAAATAGACATATAAAGTTGTATTAATGTAATCTAAAGATATATGTAAAAGTATATCTATAGATTGCCAGTTTTCAATCAGAAAGAAAGTTAAAGACTTCCGTATTCGTATATTAATAAATATTCTTCGAGCCTCGTGCCTCCTCCTTAGGTATTCGATATTACAAATAATCATAATTTAAAATGAAAAAAAAAGAAAAGAAAAAAACACAATCCACCGTGGTCGCGCGGTATTATTTTTCTGTATCTTTGTATCTATAAGATTATAAACTTTAATGAAAGCTACAAATGATAAAATTATTATGATTGCGATTACGAATTACCATTCAATTTGTCGCCATTTAATTTAATTAGTATTCTTCGAGATTTTGAATATTGATTATCGTTAATAATCATAACAATACATTGTACTTGTCGCTGTTATATACATATATATGTATATAAATATGAACATTATATTATTTAATAACAATAAAGAAAAACATAAAGATTTACGTATCTCAAGCAGCTTGTTCAATCATCGTATAGAACGACGTGAAATTTTTTAATAAATATATGAAAAATGGAACAAAATGCGTATATCATTTTTCAACATACCTAAAGATTATTTTCCATTTATGCGATTTTTCTTTGTATTAATTTAAATGTGTAAACAATAAAAAATATTTACAATAGTATATTTTGTACCAATAAGGAAGATATTATAGACTTTTCGTTTATTGGAAATTTTTGTTCCATAGTGTGATCTTTCATGTATTATTGGTCGGCACTGTGAAAAAAAAAAAAAATACATTTTACGATACAAATGGCTGGGTTTATTAATAAAATAATTTACAAATCAAATTGTATATTATATTTTTATTTTGTCATTTTTTAAATATTAATTATATTAAGATGTAGTTACACTAAACTATATTTTTTCACAATTTTATTATTTACAATTTTTACAGTTTCTACGTATTATTTATATACATAGCAACAGTTTTGAAAAAACAAAATAGTATATTACACAACAAGGGAGATGAAATTGGGATCCGTTTTCCTGAGCGGAGTTTACAAGCCGAACCGAAGGCAAGGTTTTTATCCGCGAGGGAAACGGATTGCCGATCATCTCCAATGTTACGTGCGATATTTTTCGTTACGAGAGACGGAAAAATGCCGTTTTCCGAAAACTCTCTAGGGAGCGAAAGGGCACTTTTGCTCACCCCGAGCGACGATAAAATAATAATGTAAGTAATTCATGTGTCATTTAATCCTCAATCGAGATCTATTAATTATAAAAATAGTTTTCTGAAATTATTTCCATTCATAATATAATGATTATTAATTATAATAATACACTCAAATGTTTGTATACATTTAGTATTACAGTTTCTTAATATTTGCAGAAAAATATTTTTATAACAAATTTATGACTGAATATAATTCATTTATAGATTTCAAGACTAAGATTTTTATATACAATTGTTTATATACAATACAGTGTGTATATTCGTCGTGGAAACAATTTTATTTAATCAATCCATTCGTTACAGCTTAAAAATAATATAATTTAATATAACATTTTAAATTTCATTTCGTTGTTGTAGGATTACTTAAAGACAACTTTCAGATCATATTGATCTTTATGTAGAACACAATAAGTCCCTGCAGCGAAGAAGGATCAGGACATTTTTATCATCAAAATGCTTTTTCAAATATGAAAAAAATTAATAATTTTTACGAAAACACAAATTAAAAACGAAAGTTATTTTACGATTTGAATGCAATTCATATAAATCCATATTATACATTCATTTAATAGTAAAATGTATCAAAAAGCCATATTCAAATTTTATAAAGGCACTCTTTGATACACAGTTTATATAGACGTGGTCAAGTTCATTCAAAAGCTACTAGCTCAAAGCAAAACAAAATAAATCTTGATAGGCACACACAACATTTATATACAGAGGAAGATATTAATAATGATTCAGAACAAGACGTTACATTTAGCGGTGAACAAGGCAGTACCGGTTAGCATCGCAATAATTTGTTCGATGATTGGATTGATATGTTTTGCTGCCTTGTATGATCAAACGAATTTGAAATCGCAGATAGAGTCGCTATAAAAGGAGCACTAGGATTGGGTGTTAAAATCCGGGGAGAAGTGCAAATAGCAATCCCAACGGGTCCGCCGACTATATTAGACCCAGCTAAAGTTACCCCGGTCACAAAATCCACAATGAAGAAGGTCGAGAAAGAAACATTAAAGGATGAACTTCTCTGGACAGATGGGTCCTACAGTGATACAAATCCGATTTTATCGGTTGTATTCCCAAAACATGGATTTTTGAACATTATTAAGATGATCTTGAAACTGAGAATCTTCAGCTGTGTAGAAAAATGCCTTCTACCTTTTTCATCATATAATGACTAGTGCACTTAACGCTGTTTTGATCGATCATGTGAGTACTGATAACACTGAAGACAGATACGCGGATGAAGAATTCCCGCTCAATCTGTTGTCTGAAAATTGCACAACTCCGAGCATTATCAGTGAATATTTTAAACTGATAACGAATGCCGTCAAACCACAGGGGGATATGATAAAAGTACATGTTGCTGATATTGGAATACCGCTGCAGGTGCAGTGAATGCGGCTTTATCATCTAATAGCTTAGGACGGATCGTGGCCGCCGATCACAACGAGTACGAGTGCTATGCATCACCACTCGTTACTTCAAACTTGGTTACGGCAACACTGGCAGCCAATCGAGCGCCTGAGCCCGTAACTTGTTGGACAGATTTTAAATAATAGTTTAAGTTTCAAAAAAGACATAAGCACCATCTGAAGATATAAAACAAATCTAAGAATTTGAATCATACAATTATTATATGTCAACAGAGGACATAATTTATTGTGAGTGTGTACACATAGATGGATCAGGATGAATAATGACTCTATCTGTTCATCACATATTCCGATACGACATAACTTGGCCTGCCAGTTTGGTGGACCAAGTATGGTGACGGTTATTGGATCAATAACTAATCATTTAAGTGAAAATGAACATTTTAAATAAAAATAGTTGATTTGCTTAAAAGTTGTATTTACAGCTATATTTTTTAAATGTCTTCTATTTTATTTTATTACACTGAGAATAATAGACTGTCGAAATAACAGTACAGATTGTAAAAGCAACAGTCATGGAGTATAAAACTTTGCAGTCTAGGACATATTAATTACAAGTAAATATGAGATTTAAAATAAAGTCATGTAATACTCTTAAACTGGAAAGTTTTACAATTCATAACTGTTGCTTCTACAGCCTACACTGTTATTCCAGCAGTCTATTATTCTCGATGTAATTAAGTACATTCATAATTTTATGTTCATTATTATGACAAAATGATCTATCACATATTCTGTAAGATATTACTTTAAAGAATTTAATATGGATTTATATACAATTCACGATGCAGAGTCATGTTTTTTCATTACACAAATTATCACATATAATTCGTTAAGTCATTCAATTTTATAATTTAAATTTGGTTAAAATAACGTATAAATGAAATATACATTTTTAAAGAGAAAAATCCCAATTAACGAGATTCTGTTTAATTTTAGTATTTTACCCGATATTATATTTTTGTTATCACATTTAAGTAATTTATAATTAAATTTTACTTTAAAGAATGCTGTATGTTACTTAATATTTCTCACTTGACAAACATGCTATCAGAATAAATCGTGTACATCCAGTAAGAGAACCAGCCAGCCAATCAAACCTTTTTCACTTCACAATTCCAAAAACTCTGGAAAATATTTCAAGTTGATTTATAGATATTTATTACCACTAGAATTGATAATCATCAAAATTGAAAGGACAAATTTAGACCGCTAAACTTCAAAGAACTTGAATTGAAAAAGATGGAATTTAACTTAATGGAACATTGAAAGTGCATGGCTAGAGGATCGAATGGTTTTTTAATTTCGAGTGTGTTTTGTTAATTCAACTGTTTATATTTAGATTTAAATATAGTTGAAAGAGGAACGATGTGCAATTAGGCAAAAAATTGTTTTTTTACTAATACAGAGAGCGAAAACAAATGAAGGAGAAATTAATTATAAAATGATTGAAAGTGGACAAAATTACAATTTACTGAAGGAATATGCTGCAAAAATTAAAAATATTTTTCGTTTAAGTAAGTGAAAGTATTCGCAAGATGACTGAGAAAAATTTACCTGATACAAAAACGATTAATAGATTGACCTCGATAGAAAAGATAGCACATGTGTTCGGCTTGAGGACATTACTGTCAATAATATTGAGTTGAGTTTAATTACAACGTTAAGTCAATTAATTACAACATTAAGTCAATTAATTTAATGTTTACAGCTGCCTTTTAGTTCAATGAAGTTTAGCTTTAGTATTAACTATGAGAAGAATGACGATGGAAAAAAATAATATTAGAATGTACACGTCTTTGTAGTTTCCACTATAATTATATATGTTTATGTTTTATGTAGTCCTTTTACAAACAATTACTATAAAAAATTTTATAATGTCTTGTCCTTCCCTCATTTAACGTATTTTACGTTTAGGCAGCATTGTAAAATTCATCAAAGTCTTGTAAAATACATATAAAAGTACGCATTACTTAACGTCCAAACTTTCTATTTCATGAAAATCGCCTTCAGGGGTTTTTCATTTGTTTCTTTACGGTGCGCGAGGTGAGTAATTATAATAATAATTATCATGACAACTCGCGTCGAACAGAAAGGCAGCGCAACAACGACTGCTTTGATGAAGGCTTAGGTGATTACTAAGAGCCAGGCCCATTCCATCCGCCTCAACGCGGTAATAGAGAAGACCAATGCGTTAATCGCGACCGTGGTTAACAAAACACACAACGCAGAGGATTTATGCCTCAAGGCAACATCCGTCCGCCAAGACAATGACCGCTTCAACCAAAGAGAGGAAGTGCACCCAAACCGAGGAATTTGACAACAGTAGCTTCAACATCTAAAAAGGATCCTCTGCACTTGGAAGCTTTACTTCCTAACCCTGGAATGGAAAGTAAATCAATCGCTCGAGAAGTTTTAGTGTATCCAGACTTTTTTCAATCTCCGGATTATCAAACGAGGTTCATCGTGTAATTGCAGTCGTGGATACCAATGTCAGTTGAAAGGTATCTGAATCGGCATTGGCTTACGATACTCCGGTGCTAGAATATGCCAGATTATTAAAGGTTTTGAAAACATCTGGACGCCGCATCAATGCTGACGAGAACGCTTTTATGGATCTTGTCTACGCCGGTTCTTACCAGCCACCTAAACCAATCATCTACTATATGGAAGGATTTGAAAACACAAAGTTATCAAAGTGTAGTATCCAAACTTTCTATTTCATCAAGAAATCCAAATTTAAGTACAAAAATGATGCAGAAACGTATTTCAAGATAAATGACAATTTTTTCTTTAAACGCTCAAATAATAGTATAAGTACATAAGATATTATTAAGATATTACGTCGAACGTTAGAAACATTAACAAAAACAGATTTTGATTAAAATCATTTTATATTTTGCTAATCTTACTATTATAAATACAAAAATATATAAAGTATTTGTAATTTCCGAATGAAATTTCTAGTAAAAAGTGTCAAACTCAAACATGATTTCAATCAAAACCTAAGAATATTTTCTTAAAAAACGCATGACAAATTAAATAAAATTCAAACGCTCTCTATTAATGTTCATACAATCGCATTTACAGATGTCATGTGTAAAAACTTGTCAATTTTTCATATACACCTTACGATTTCATCTATTTCACAAGAATAACGTTTTGCAATTGCAAAATATTTTACAATCATTTCATTTAATTTTATGTACATTAACGTAAACTGAAAAAGGCGTGTGTCCAATTAAAAGATCCATCGCGAACGAGCACGGATGCGACTCTTTGGAATAGAGTTTTATTTATTTTATGTTATATAAGTAAAGATTTCAGTCTATGTGTTCGAGAAGGATGATATCAAATACACGAACACGTATAGTTTTATTTCAAGTTTTCTCACATTCATTCACATCTTTTAAATAGTTATTAAAAAATGCTTCTACAGATATATCGCGCAAAATGATTCAAGTCGACTCAAAAATGTTCAACTCTCTAAAATTGCTTACCTTACAAAGGCAAATAATTACACTCCAGACATACTAGAGCCTTAACTTATTATTATTTTTATATATATTTTTTCTTTTTTTAATTATATTTCGCTTTGTTCTTTTTTTACTTTAGGAAATGCCACAATTCGTAGTGGCTTACGTGCGGCAAGGTTTGTCGACGACGTTGTCGAAAGTCACATGACTTCGATTATATGACTTCCGCAAGAAAAAATTAAAACAAAAAGAAACAAAAAACAGTATTGAATACAGTGAGCTTTGGTTTATGATATTTTGGACATTTTTGCAAAAGTTTTCAACCACATTTTGAAAGAAAAAAAATAATTGTACTAACAATGAAGTCAAAGCATATCCCATTGGTTGAAAACTTTATACAAAAATGGTGTTTATAAAGAACATCTTGTGGATAATAATTCAAACTTAACTTAACAATCGACAATAACAGATCCAGCAGGCAGCCTCGATAAAGATTTAACACGTATCGTTGTGTTTGACGTAATTCTAAGATGGTTCGAAGACCAGAATCTGATACTAGAATATATTATTTTCCATGTTGTCGAGAAGACAGTTTTTTTCTTCCTTTTTTAAATTCGTTGGCATTGCGTTCCTTAATTTTGGCTCAAAGCATGGCTGTAAGTAAAAAAAATATTAAATCAAATGAACACTTTTTACACTTAATTTACATTTCTTTAGAAAAATATATAATTCAAAGATATATTGTATTCAAATTATGTATCATAATGTTAATTTTGTTTTGTGTTTATAAATTAATTCAATACACGCTTACAAAAAAGTGTTATAGTTACTTCTTTATAATTAAAATATAATTTACTGAACAAAATATACTCATAATTAGAAATTAAGAAACGATTAATATACTCTTCTACGCTCCTAATAAATATTAATTATTAGACTAAAGATATTTATCGTATAAAATATATAAAAAAGTATAATTTTTCTTTTGCAATTTACAATTTAAAAAATCAGTTTTAGAAAAATAAATATTAATTTGTGTATATTATGTAATGATAATTAATTTTATAAAGAATTTTTTTATTTTTTCTCAATTTAAACATTTAGTTTGTAAACAGTTAATAATGTTAGTAATGGATATTCAAGTAAAACATTCTATTTCAACTACATTATTTTACATTATGAAATATATATTTTTGTTTACATATAAATCTATCAATTGACATTGATAGTTAACATTTTTATAACATTTTAATTTTAAATAAAAATCATTCTAGTCTGTTATATCAGAGAGGCTGCAAGATCAACATGATTACAAAAACTGTACCAATATATGAACATTAATTAAAATTAATTTAAAATTCAAATAAACTTGAAAACTTAAGAAATGAATAAAAATGTGTAAATGAAGCAACAGTATACATTAAAATAAATTATGTTAATTGATATATTATTATATAAAATAGCAGTCCAACTATCTAGTTTTTTAATTAATATACAAAAATAATTTATTTAATATTAGAAAATCGTCTACTTACTGTTTCGCAAATATTCATGTTGCAACAATTTTCAATGGTAATTTCGCACTGTTCTCCGGACAATTGCGGTCTTGATGTAAGCGGCGTGACTCCAGTTCTATTGACTACGTATCGCCGTTTAATACGCGGTCGTCGTTTTAATTTGTTTACGTAAAAACTCAGCACTCCAATAATTACACTTAAAATTGCAATAAGCACGCCTAAAAATGGCACCAATACATCGCAATCTAACAAACCAGCATATCCTAAAACTTCTTGAAAAACTTGTTCTTTTTCAATACACCTAAAACAAATAATATTTAATATAATTGTCTTAAAATCATTAATTAGTTCACTGAAAAAATGAGAATTCTGAATAATTTATACCTGCAAAGTGTGACATAAGTCTGATTAAATTTTGCTTGTTCACTCATACAAAAAAGCGTACAAAATTGCACAAAATCGGCACCGCTGTTCTCACATCGTGATGTATTTAAGTATTTGCATTTACACTTTGGCTGGCCATTTTCAATATAACACTGTCCTTCGTTCAAACAGTAACCATTGCACTTTTTTCGCTCGCAACGAAGACCATCATAAGCATCACTACATTGGCATTCGGGCGATCCGTCATTCCTGACGGTGCATTCACCTTCAAGACAATAATTGTGGCACGCTGAAATTTCACACTTTATTCCAATAAATCTGAAATCATAAATTCAATTGATATAAGTTAACTCAAATAAATTCAACTAAATTGTATTGCATAAATATTATTGAATTATGGAAAAAATTACCCTAATTCACATCGACATTTATTGTTAGTTGCATCATAATATCCATTGTTTGAACAATTTTCTGATTTTCTTTGAAAAGCATCTTTTATTAACGGCGTAAGTTGATAAGTTAATTTCTGAACATTATAAGACTGATTTTCTCGTTTGTCGGCCGAAATAACGTCAAACGTGCTCGAATCCTTGCATTCGATGGCTTTTCGCGTAATCACGCTTAAGGGCCTGCTATCGTCGTCTACATACGATTTCAAAACTCGCGGCTTGTTTGACTTTTTGCCAAGGACCATAAGATATTTGGACGCATAGTCGGTCCAGTAAATGTTATCACGATCGGTGACAATGAAAATTGGCTGTTGATGTTTGCCATGAAAAATTGTTTCACGATTTGTCCCGTCAAAATTGCTTCGCTCAATTTGATAATAAATTCCTTCTTTGTCATCCACCCAGTACAACTTTTGGTCTTCATTATCAACAGTTATACCGACTGGTTCATAAAGATCCCTATCGATTATTGTAACACGATTAGAACCATCTAAACGTGATCGTTCAATTGTCGCATTTCCAGTCGTTAGATAGTTGTTAGTCCAGTATAAATGCCTGAAATCATATTTAAACAATGGTTAATTATGACAGTTCGTTCCAAGAATTTAAGTATATATATTATATACTTTCTTTAAAAAATTTCCAAGAACAATAAAAATAAAAAGAACGAACATTTAAGGTCATTATATAACCTGAAGAATTTTATAATATTTGTTACATTAAAAGTTACATTTTTATCACATTCATTCATTTATCAGCAATTATTTTGCTGAATGAAAAATTATACATCTTTTGTTTTATTATTATTATTTCGTTTCATAATGATAAGCGAAAAATCGTAAGATCAACTTAAGCGAATTTCAAGTTATACTCTACGTTAATTAGAATTGCAAGTTTCAAGATATGTAATGTAATACTCATTAATTCAAAACCTAAGAACATTGCAATCGCAAATAAATATACATATGACTTCAAATATCCAAATATCTTGTTTCATCTTCGTACGTGACTTTTCATTGAAAAATGTATTTATATCGTTTTGAAATTATACTGTATTAACATTTTGTAATTTGTTTTAAGGGACACGTTTATTTCATAGAAACAATAAAAGTAAAACTTGAAAGTTGTTCCGAAATAGTTGAAATTGAAATTTTCTGTCGAACAAAATGAAAATGCTTAATGACTCATATTCGATCAAAAATTTCGTATACAGTATACGTTTAAAGTTTCCGGTTCTTCATTTTCAGATTGTTGATTATGCATCATTACAGTTTTTACATGTCATTGTAATACGTTATTTTTGCGTTGACGCGCGGAATGTATGTACATGCTTCGACATTGGTTCCGTACCTGTTGCATACGTCAATAGAGATGCCACGTGGAATGTGCTGCTGATGACGATGTAATTCAATTTGGTCCAAGGGTTGTCCACTTTTGGAAATTGGCATTTTCATCACTGAATGATGAAAAACATCCGTCCAAAATAAGGATGTCGATTCCGCGTGATACATCATTGATGAAATGTGAGAACCATTTTGTCCTAATTTAAATATAAAATAAAATATAATAATGTTGAATTTTCAATACACATTAATTTAATAAATAATTATAGAAATTAAATAATAATATTAATAATAAAAAATTTTTTATTGAATTGGTATAACTGCTTACGTGTTAATAAACTCTTTGGTGTATTATTGTTATAATTTAAATCGAGACTAAGAATGGAACTACTGTTGCCTTCAATAGAACTGAAGTATGCAGTATTTATTGTACTGTCGTATGTTAAAGCTGAAAGTGCAATAGCTTCGGGAATTTGGATCCTATTAATTAAACTACCATTGTTCGATAAAAAGTCTATGTTTTTTCCAACTGTCACAGCCAAATCTGCAAAAAATAAAATTGAATCACAATTTTATTATAAAATTAAAAATACACTAATGAATTATTGTTATTTTATGTCATAAATAATTATACATGCAAAATAAATATATTGCATACCCGAATTAAAAGTTCCAAGCAATTTCTAATAAATGTTTCAAAATTCCTAATACACATATTTAAACATTTGTATACATGTACATGGTTTTTATGTGTATTAGGAATTGCGCAACATTTATTTGAAATTAATAGGAACCTTCAACACGGGTATACATATATAAAACCAAGAGATATAACATTTTTCCATAGAAGATTATTGATTTCAATAGTATTTAACATGAGTTATTGATAGTTATCAGTGTAAAGGTCTAAACTTCGTCGGAGGTTAATTGGGTTTAACATCTCTTTCTTAGTAACAGAAAGCAATGTAGCAAAAATCTCATACAAAAAATATCAATTCATTCAACTTTACTTTCAGTGTAACGCAACATTTTTTTAATGAATAATTGACGACGCTTTGATAGAAACAATAAACAGAGTTAATATAATTTAAGTAATAACCATAGTTTAGAATTAATTCCATTGATTTTTATATAAATGAAACCTTGTTTACTGAAAATACAATAAATAAAAGATATAAACTATATTTTCAATTGAAGAAGTCTTTTTATTCATTAAAATAAAATCAGACTTTAATTAAAGCAGTTTCAAAACTTGTTCTATATATTAATTTATTAATTGCTTCGAGTAATATTACATAATGACGAGCAATACATTTCTTTTTATATACACAAAAAGGTAATTATTCAATATTTAGAGAGTATTTACATTGCATTAGAGATAACGCATCTATTTTTTCTAGGCCATTAAGTTTCGTATAATAATAAAAAATTGCACCATATTTCTTGTCTTAAAATAAAGAACAAATAGCAGAAAATTAATTTGAAAAGCAAATACATTTTTACTTCATAAATATAGGTAAATATATTTCTTCATTTGTTTTTAATTGTATTAATCATGTTCATTACGTCAAACTTCATTACTATTAATATTTTTATAAACTTAATAATTACATTTATGATCTTATCTTGTAACAAATAAAAAAGCAACTTTTATAATAAAATGCAATAAAATGTAAAAAAAGTTTCCTGTGACGTTAATGTAATTAAAATAAACTACATTTTGATTTATTTACCTTTAATAAACAATTGAAAAAAATGCAAATATAATTCCACAACATTACTATAATTCTAATTACTACATCTATAAATAAATTGATGAAATGTTGTTTAATTCATATTGTCAATAATCTTTGTATGCATTAAACATGATGAATAAATAAGTTTTGATTAATTAACAGTCGCATAGAAAAAAGTAACTTTGAGGGAAAAAATATACCATCGTTTAATCGGTCTAAAATAATTATTATTTGTCCTCACTCAATCAATGAATTCCACTTAATTCAAAGTGATCCTACTTTTTCATCTACATTTTTCCCCTTATCTTTTTTTTCACTTTTATTTCACATGCTGTCGAATAATCATAAATAAAATTGCATCTGGACAAATATTGAAATTTTATTTATTTCATCGTTAAAATGGCTGTATACCAAAAGCGCAATTCATCTGTTTTTCGTCACTTAAAAAGTACGACTGAAAAGTGTCCAAAAACGTACGAATACTTATACAGCTTGGTTTTTGTGAATCACAAGCTAACCTGTTAAGCGTCCGCTCGAGTTGTGCGAGAAATCTATCACAACTCACCTTTTTTACAATCTTACGTCGAAGAAATCTTATCTTACTTCAAAATTTGAAAACAAAATAGTCGTAACATCTACCTGGAAAATAGATAGAAGAAAAATGTGTTTGGGGCAATAAAAAAGGTCCCTTTAGAAGTTGCGCTTTTAGTCGTCTAAAAAAATGCGCTTTTGGTAGTTTTGTGAGTGCGCTTTTGGATATAGTTACAAGTGCAATTTGCGCTTTTGGTAAACGCCGGTTAAAATATACATTGAAATCCTAATTTTAGACACTTGAAATCTAAAAATAAAAAAATAACAGTGGATGACCTTAAAACAACGAAAACTATTGCTTTAAATAATCATCAATACAGTTACATAATAATTGTAATAAACATAAAAAAAATAATAGTCACAGACAAATACAATTTAGCCCTTGAACATGAAAACGGATTAGTTACGGCAATTGGCCAAGATCCAAGCAACATTTCGAAAGGGAAATAAAAAAATATGTCCCAAGAAAAATGATTTATCAGAAAGCTGAATCAAAGTCACAAAAGAACAGTTGAGTCGTTGATCAGTGTAACAATTGTCAAAAAACAATCAACTTCTGAACAATCAAGACAATAAACAAGTAAAAACAGTCGAGAAGAAATAAAGAAAATGATGAAAATGCGATGAAAAAAAGTGTGTGACTGGGAGAAAAAAGTGTGTAATAATGTTGTTAGCGAATTAATTTGAAGTTTGATGTTTGGCGTTTGACATTGATTACATAAACAAATGTCGGGACGACCTCAAAAGTGTCGCGACAGGCAATTCGGGCCGACTTTTTGGTCGAATTCATTTAACCCGAGTGGAGTACGTGACGAGATTGTACGCGTGCATGGAGTCTCCGCGCGCACGTTGTGTTGTGCCGGCTCCCCCGTCGTTCTTCTCGCCCCGCGCGCGATCCAATGCATTTTGATTTGAAAGACAAAATTGTACTCACCCCAGGAATTGGCAGTCGCAGGCAACAGCAGAATCGCAAAGCTCAGTGCGATTCGTAAGCAGTGTAACTCATCAAACATCTCGGACGCACGTTTTTTCGTGACAACAAAGGACGAATAAAAACGAGCGTCGACGAGAATGTCACACACGCCTGGGAGAGCAGTGAGAGCGACAAACAAGAACAACACGACCGTCGTATCGCACGAGCAACGCCACACTGACTGATAGACGATAGGACAAGCGCGCACGCACACCTCACCACCCCACTGAGAACCCACTCGTACAACCCGAACACACCAACACCGCCACCGCTCTCTCATGTTCTGTCTTCTATCATCCACCTCTGAGGGGATGAATCTATAGGACAAAATTATCACATAATCCTAAATATTACAACATTTTATTTGTTTATTCATTTTATTTTATACTATTATAGACATTTCTTTATTATATACTTAAGGGGACTCTCCACGAAAATGGCTATTTTCGTCAATTTCAGTGCAATCGCCTTGATTTTTTGGTGATTAGAAGAGTTCAGGTCCCTAATTAATAATATGTATTAAAAACCGAAAAAAAAAATCATTTGTTTATGAGTTATTAACAAACAAATGTTCAAAAAAGCCCATTTTCAAAAAGGTACTGGGACCTTAAATTACAAGCAATTTTATTTACATACTTGGATAAGCATGCGTAATAGGTTTTTCCCCACTCTTGCGGTAAAGCCTATATTACATGCACTCGTGACTACGTCACTCGTGCGTAA
>JABFPJ010002852.1:1403-18007 GCA_022817425.1 Gryon sp. ZL-2020
GTCTTTTTTTTTTTTTTTTGTTAAATATTTATTTAATGTTTCTGACTTTTTTTAATTCTCTTTTCTTTTTTAAACTTTTTTAAATTACTACATTTCTTAAGATGATTCTTCAGCGTTATCAGAGCAAAAAGAATAGAGCTAATGATGACTCCATTAGAAGGAAAGAGAGGCAGCGAAATTAACTGAAGAATCATATTTACTTTTTTAATATTTATAATTTATAATTTTAATATCAATTTAATCTAAAAATTATTTTGTCTTCGATCATATGATTCTTCCAGAACTAAAGAATAAAACAGTAAAAGTTATAATAATCCTTAATTCATTATTCAACTATTTAAAAATAAAAAGATACGAACTCCGGTGTAGCAGATATTGAGAATCACCTTAAACAGCTTCGTACCTTTTTTTTAATTTTTCACTTTTTATGGTAAGTAAAATTTTCTGCATTTATACTTATATGTCCCTTGTTTTAGACCTTTTTGTCTCATTTTGTTCATAATTTACTTTTTACACACAACGCTTAGAGCCAAAATCACTGTTCCTCTTAAAAATTCATCAGTCAAAAACGGTGCACATTTAACGTCAGATATTCGAGCAAAGGGTAGAGACCTTTTTTGCTCGCAACTTCGTTATGATACCATTATGAGCATGCACTCGTGACATCCTATTTTTCGCCAGCTTGAAATTTTGCTAAAATATAAATAAGGGCATAAGTTTTTTATAAGAACACGTATGTTTCAAGTTAGTTTGGAGTGCTTAAAACCGGCTTAAAAGCCGTTTCGTCATCCCAGCAAATTACGATTAACGAAGAGGTCCACTTGACGAGATTAAACACTCGAGAACACCGTCGAGTCGTTAGCTCAAATGAGTGTGGTCCCACGCAACAAAAGACCTTAATTTTCGTCAAAAATAATTAAAACTGTGTCAGCGCCATTTACAAATGGCTTCATCAATTTTTTTCTCTGTCACTCGTCTTTTTTCGACGTTTAAAAAGAGCTTTCAAAGTCTTCAGAAAATGTCATCCTTGAATTAATAAATGTGATGAAAGTCAAAGATTTATGTCTGCGTTATTGTGTCATTATGTTTACAAAGTATTTCAATCTGTCTTTATTCATTTTTTTATTTTTACACACAAAATAAAAGTCTAATAAAAATGTATATACAATTTATGAATCTGAGAACAACTCAGTATAATACGATAAAGTAAAAATTTGTATGCTAAAAATATGTAATATATTTAAAATATATTTCTGAAATATATTTGTAAAAATATAATTAAAAATATATTAACAAAATATTGTCCACAGATTCATAAGTCGTATAGTAATTTTTAATAAAGTATTTTAATAATTTTTAATAAAATAATTTGTATTAAACTTTTATTTAGCGTACACATTTTGTTTTCCATTTCTTTTTTTCATGTCATTTACAGTCCTGCAGGTGCAAAAAAGGCGTCGATTAAAAATAACACCTTTTTTTAATTACAGTAATCCAATGAAAGCACGCAAAAAGAACAAAGGCGAATTAAATAAGAAACGAAGGCGTGTACGAACGATAGCGAAGCATTTTCATGCTCCGCGACTCGAGTTTCTGTTCGTTTCGCAACAACGCGCATAACGCGTGTCATGCGTGACCAATCTTGCATTCTTTGAGTAAGTCTTCTCCTTTAGAAGAAAAACGCAGTATAACGGAAACGTAGTACAAGTCGATCAAGTTCAAGTGGTACATTTTTTGCTCGCTGTTTTATGTGAAAGTGACCGTTTTTGCCCAAGTTCAATCTTATTTAATTATAAGTAGCTCATGAGTATAATTAGTGATATGTTGTGGCATATTTTTTTATACCCAAAACGATGATATGGATAAAGTTGCGAAAAAACTTGAATTGTATTTGAGTTACAAAATAAACGAACAACCTTGATATATTGATTAAATAATCGAAAAAAGTTGCATGTGAAATTTTGGAAAAGAGTAATAACGAATGAATTTACGAATTTTACGCGTTTGAAAAAAAATTCATTCGAAAAATTATGAATAAAATTATAAGTTAAAAAATTATTTACATAATTTTATATAACTACACAGAAAAAAAAAGATTCATTAATATTTAATAAAATTAAGAAAATTGCACATTTTGAAAAAAATCCTATACAAGTTTAAGAAAAATTGTTATATTTTAAAGTAAATTTTACTATAAATATAGTAAAACGTTTTTGTTAATTATATTATATTGTTATAGGAATATGAAGTGTTGTAAAAAATTGAAAGCGCATAAAAATTGTGTCAGAAGCATAAATCGAAAGGGTGCCGATTTTTATATTCGATAACCTTTTGAAACTTGCGAACACGTGCGACAGCCGCAGATTAATAAATTGTAACGATCGGCATTCATATGGATCATGCTGGAGACACGAAGATTTAGATCGTGATAATAAAAAGTGCACACTCACCCAGCCACCGGTATCATTTTGAGAGCCAGCGCCTTACTGATGCAAAAACCGGCGCCACCCGTTGCGAACCAAAACCTGACCTTCTGCTGCAACAGAAAGCAAAAACAACGACTGCATTAAAAAACAAGAAAGACAGAGAGAGAGAAATGGTAGAAAGAGATGCAGACAAATCGGGGAGCATTGCAGTAACATAATTGGGAATCGCAGGAGCTTCGGCCACGTAATTGCGTGACGCATCAATCGGGATAGATCACAGGGGATTGGGATGATCGATCGAGCCGATCCGTCGAACGTCGGAGGCGAGATAATTTTCGGATCGTCACTCGACGTTATCGATTCATTACCGGAGTCAAAGAAAGGGATTAATAATTGTTCGCCATTACTTTGGTTTTCTTCTATTCGACTATAATACGCTCATTCGTTTCAGACCCGCTGTTTCTTGCGTCTGTAATTGGACTTTCGGGACCCCTGCTTTCGAAAATAATTGAATTTTTCGATGTTATTGTTTGTTTCGTAATGTCGTACAACGGCGGGATAACGTTGAATGCAATAATAAAACACGATTGTACAATCAAAAAGTAATATAATTATTTTGATATACCCTCACGGTCGAAAATACAAAATATAATTATATATTCTAAATATATGCCATATTGTTGCAATTTGTATATAAATTGTATATATTATTTATATATTATATATGACTTTTATATTTCGTATATACTTCGAATCTATAATATAAAATATTCTTTTGAGTTTTGTAATCAAAATAAGAATTATATATAAAATATAAAATATATATATAGCAATTGCGGAATATGACATATATATGTAGCATATAAAATTATATGTTATATATTCGTCCGCGACGGATAGATCATTTGAATTTCATCTGTCATTTGATATTTACTTTAAATATTTTATGATGAAATAAAATATAACGTAAAGGATATACAAATCATTTGCAAACTGTTATTTATTCTGGGCAAAAGAATGATTAATATTACAGCTGGACGGTATTATTTGTTCAAGCTAAATATTTTTATGTAATTTATCACAAATATAAACGACAAAAACCAATTCAAACCACGTGTCGGAATGATTAACTGATAAACAATCACGGAGATCAATCATCATGCTTGATTCTTAATTGCAAGGTTGACGATTTCTGAAGGAACGTTATAGATGATTCTTGAATGCACCGACAATCGATCTTCTTTCAGAAATCGTCGTCGACACATAAAAAACGTCTATGAAGACTCATTATATGCAACTCTAATTAATACCTGACGCGCGATTTTCAGATTAATGTTCCGAACGTGCTGCTCATAATTAAAAAGTATGTTTTGACAAGACGGGCCAAAGATTCAAATTGTTTTTTATATATGAACCTTTGTACCTGCTTCTTCAAGGCAACATACTATGAGTTTAATTCATTTTCAAACTGCTTATTTTTTTGCGATAACAAATGATTCGATAATTTGATAGCATTTTTTAAATAATTTATTACAAATTCAAACAATAAATAAAACTTGCAAACTAAATTGTTCAACAATGCATATATATTTGCGTAATAAAAGAATATCAAATATGAAAAAGTCAGCGAACTGCGTCGAATACAAAATACTAGCTTTTGAAAATCGTAAAAAAATTATTTTTCAACCTTGCCGCAACTTTGAATAAAAAGTCGCAAGAAAAAAGGAACATTTTCACAGTGACTTAAAATTCACACTGCAAGCATGATTCGCATAAAAAGGCGGTTGTACCTTGAAACGTTAGCAGGTTGGAATCAGTGCGAAAAGAGTAACATTCAGGGAGCTTGAAAAGCAGCACATTTGAAATTTATATGTCATATTCTCGTAGTTATCGAGGCAGCATTGTTCTTGACTACGTGGAACAAATATATTCGCCGTTTGCAATAATAATAACAGCGTTGGTAATAAAAAAAGAAGAGTATCGCTCTTCGGTCGCGCGCTCGTCCGCGACCCCTTAAGTTCCGTTCCTCGTGACTTCTTACGAGTTACACGACGTCTGTTATGTTGCGGTTATGTTATTCAAATTCCTCCGGATGTTTGTCCCCCTCCTTGCTTTACATTTATTTAAATAAAAAGAACCCGCGATAATATCGAATCGCTATCATTCGCGTATATCTAATACGAGCACATCGTACAGAAGCGAGGTCAGAGCTCTTCTTCCCCCGCATTCTTTTTTTTGCCCCTGTTTTTCATTGCCATCCTTATTTCATTTGAATTATCGTTTTATTAACATACAACCGAACAAGACCATAAAATGAGCCACGATTATGCCATAAATAAAAGCTTTTGGTTCAGTTAATATCCTATTAAAAAGAATCATATATTGTCCATGTTTTGATTATATATGGACAATATGTTATTTTTAGCAAATCATATATTGATAATATATGAACAATATATTGAAAATATATTCCCAATATGTGGTATTACATTTGGTCAATATATATGTGCACACTTTCCATATATGAACCATATATTGACAGTGTATTAGTATTTTGCAAAAGTATTTCATATATGGTCAATAGATGGTCCATATATCGTCAATATATTGTCAGTAAATGAATCATATATGATCATTTTAATTAGGAAATTTGCAAAAATAAAAATTGCAAATTTTAAAGTTATTTTTGAATTTTAAGTTTTTTCCCGCACTTTTAATTATTTCGTTGCAACTATCTGAAAATATAATTGCTCGGGAAGTACATGCAAAATAAATCAAAATGCATAGACTAACTTATAAAACAGAAGTTCGTCGATAACATAGTTGAATAACACACCTTTTACAGACAAGTAATTTAACTGTACTTTAAACTGTAATCACAGCATCTGTTCGTAAATCTACGCAAATCAAAAACATAAATGAAGGCACATTTTATATGTAACTTAAAAACTGATGCAATAAAAAATGGTCGGCTCAACTATTATCGCGATAACAAGCTTCCTTCGTAAGCTATGATTATAGTATAATTAATACCCTGAATGTAATTATTAACTTATTAATTCCACATTTCAAAGGCGGATATGTGGATGATAAGAGGATAAAGGTACATAATCAAGAATGATTTCGTAAATAATAACGCATGACGTAGCATTAATATTCTATATGAACTTAGATGAATCATTAGTTCAGAAATCTCAAAAAAGAATTAATTGACCTTCTTTTTGTATCTTGACGCGAAATCATTTTGGGATCGATTATTTTTGTATCAAAAGAATTTCGATTAAACGTGACATTTAATTTAAGAATTCCGCAAAAAAGAATATTCTATAACGAGTTTTACCGACAGCTATAATTATACGGTAATAAATGCACTTGTTGTAATTACTGAAAGACTTTACATCTGATACTAAGTTACAAAAGAAGTTACAAAAAAAGTTAACCAAAACGATTATGACATGATGATAAATAAGTTGTTTTTTTATTACATATGTGGAAAATACTATGTAATTATCGAATAATTATATATTTTCATTTTATAAATTATATCTAGTTCAAAAGTGTATTATCAAATTATAGCTAATAATTCATGGGTTAAGCAGAGACCAAAGTTATGTATGTTATTGTTAGGTATTTCTGTTTTTCTTAATAAAGTTCATGGAAATATACTTTTTATCTCTGTACAAAGCATTACAGCAGTAAATTAGACAACTATATTTTTTGTCTTTTTCAATAAAAAATGTATATTAATAAATGGAGAAACAAGTTTTCGTTATATTAACAAAAACTGATTTGTTGATAGTTTTTGGTTCTGAGAACGGCATTTTCTCGTTATTAGAAACAATTTTATTGATTATTAGAAAAAATAAAAATTTGTTCTAATATAGAATAAATAAAACTTGGTCATTGAACATAAAGGTTATATAGATTATATAATTGAATATATAAATAATTATATATAAAAGATATAAAGATTACACTATCCCTTAAATTTTCAACGAAAAAGAATATTTGGTTATTATTACAATTAAAAAGTTTAAAGTATTTCTTAATAAATCAGAAACTTAAAGAAATTTGCCTAATGTTGATTCAAGAATTAAAGTAACTAATTTTATATATGAGTACAAATTAATATATTGTATAAGTTGACACTTAATAATACTTGTTGTTTTTGTAGTAGCTCTAATTAATTCGTTACGAGAACAAGAATTTCTCGTTATCCGTACATTAACGCAAGATTCTCGTTGTCACAGCGTAAAATTCCTTGCCACAATAAAATTCTCTTCTTCTAATAATTTCTCCGCGTATCGTTCTTCAATTTTTCTATTAATGTTTCATATGTTTATCATTGAAAAGAAATGAAATTACATAAACCGTTCGAACTGTGCGGCATGATGTTTTGACAATCAATTTCAAGAATACCAGAAAAGACTGTAAAAAGTTCGGAACAAGTAAACTTTATCGATGAACAAATTATCATCTAACGATGGTGCATGTTTTGAAAGTACTGCAGCAATTATCAACTGATTAATTTGATATTTGCAATGCAGATGATGCGATGATAATGCGATGGAAGTACAAGATTGTGGGTAATTTTTCGAATAACAAGTTGAGATGGTGCATTAATATCAGAGTGTCTCGAAGGAAGAATGAGAGAGACGTGGAATTCGGCTTCCGGAAAGCTTCGGCTGACTCACACAAATCGCAGCTGCGATTCTCTCGTGCACGAGAGCTTTTCATTCTGTCTCTCTTACACGCTCTTCTGCACTCTCGTTCGTCCAAGGTTCGCTCTAGGAGGCTGAACTGGCCTACTAGATGGTATCACGCCCCGGGCACACACTACGTTCCTTGAACGTGCGCGGCCTGGGTGTGGTACTTGGCGTACGGTACATACAAAATACAACCGCATACATACAAATACGCGTGTACCAGTCCCGGCTGTTCAACTTGGCGATAACACTTTTATTCGTTCAAATTATTCATATCTATGGGCTGTTCGAAATACAACACACTGTTTTATTATTTATCGTCAACGCTTAGTTATTCCAGGGGGAAGAGAGAGAACTCGTACAATGCCACGCAAACATATGGCGTACATGCTTTAATGCACATTTGATAAGAAAAGAAGGAAGGCACGGCCAGTTAGAAAATGACTCGTATTTAATTTTACAGTACGAGTTCAAGAGTGCGGGTTGATAGGTTAGGTGCTAACGGGAAATGCACGTTCGTTAATTTGTAATCTGGATGGACTTTCAACTTCATTCCTCCACCTTCATTTCCTTTTAATGAGTGTCTGATATTTTTAATTAGATACTGCGTAAATTTTACCTTACTTGGATGTATAAAGTATAGCTACGTGAGGGTAATAAATATTTTACTTAAACTCGGTAAAGTTAGTTTTTGCATTCAATTTGAATTTAATAAAAATTGAAAAAAATAAACAAGTTTTTGTTTAATATTTTAACTTACATTTAAAAAAGTAATTTTATCTTAACATTTTTACAATTACGATTATTTTCTATTTGGTATAAAAAATAATATGTATAGACAAGACTACAAAGTTTATCTGCAAAAATGTCGTTTTTTTACATTTAAACGCTAAAACTTTATTATATAAAAAAAACATTTTTATCTTGGACGAAGATGTAAATTATTATTAAAAAATTTGCTTTGATGTCAAATTCTGTAATTTCAGAATTTTGTTTTCTTAATAACATCAGTTATTAACATATTTATTAAATTTGTACAATATTTATGAAGAATTTATATTTAAAACATAGATATTAAATAATAACAAAGGAAAAAATTTTATATGTACAAATATGATTCAATACTATAAACCAATTTTAAAACTTGATTTATCAAGATTAATAAATTATATAATATTTTTATTTTTCTTATTTATCTATTAATAATATTCTTCATATAATATTATCATTAAATATATTTATTGATTAACACATATATAAATATAGTATAACAGAATAAACTAAATCTAATTTTATACACAAATTTGATTTAGTTCTTAGCTAGGAATATTTTTTATTCGAAAAATGTAAAATAAATTATACATTTATTTAAAAATGTATCTTTCCTCATCCAAGATGTTATTTTTTTCGCTAAATAATAAAAGAAATTAGAGATATAAGAATGATTATTATATTTTCTTTTATTTTTATATTAAATTCAATTGAAATAGTAATTCGATTTGTTAAGAAGAAGTTGGTGCACTAAAATTGCAACCTTTCCACACCCAACTCTTTCTTTGCAGCGGTGGTGGCCTACATAAAATCTAGAATTATCAATTTTCTTACATATTGCGCATTTCTTCTAATCACTAAATAATACCATTTCTTGACAACGAGACCCATGTATTATTATTCTTTAAGTAGTGTCAGACATCGTAAAAAGTCTGCAATTAGGTTAACTGGTGTAGCAAGTAGAAACTTGGATCATTATAAAGTTACACTTCATAGACATGCTGTTGAAAACGACTTAAAAAGGAATCTTGTTCGATCCTTGGCTCTCACAAATTTGTCAGCGATAAACAAAAGTTCGCCGCAAAGACCAGTTCATTAAATCAAATAACAGAACAGCAATGTCACGTTATTTGATTTCAACTTTTTCGAAATCTAAAACATGATTGCAGCACTGCTGTTTTACACCGACAAAATGTTTCTACTATCGAGTTTAATACCTTCCTTGGCTAAACTCATTCGTTCTTCATATTCTGTCATCATTCATTAAACATTAACTTACTTTTAAAAAAAAAAGGAAGGAAAAGTGGTTTTCTAAGAAAACGTTGCTGGAGAAAAGTTGAAACATTTGCAACAAAATTCCAACAAATTTGTCAAGGTTCAATCTCATTATTACTAAAGCAACTTGAAAGAGCATTATTAAGGCAAAACGAGTACGTTGGTTCGTCGCAATACGTAATTCCGACATCGTAGAAACGAAAGCGATTTAAGAAGACTGCAATCAGAAACACTTTCCAAGCTGTATTACCATTCGAACAACAATTACCCAATAAGAACCACGAACAAATCAACGTATCTCCACGCCCGCTCTCATAATCCCCCCTAATCATGAGAATTAAAAAAAGTTTTTTGCCGCAGCAAAGACCATAATCCAATCTCAATTCCACATTGCAATAATTGTACCGATGATACGGACGAGAAAAGGGTATCCGGAAACCAGTTTAAGATTAGCTACCATAGTTCAATTAAATCGCGTGGCAGAAAATGCCCTTTTCTTTCGTCTTCATATTTTCTTCCGTCTTTATTTTTTTTAGATGAAAAAAGTATGTTTTTTCTTAGTAATTCGAAACATATATTGTCACTATATTGCCACTATTTTTATATATTTTTTGTTTGTTTTTATATATTTTTCATATTTCGATATATTTCCATACATCATAGTATAAGCCTAATAAATAACCAATATATGGTTATTATATAGGCACTATATATGGTCAGTAAATGTATGTTGTGGCAATATATGGACAATATGTGGACAATATATGGACAATATATGGACAATATAAGGACAAAATATGGACAAAATATGGGCAATACATGGACACTATATGTATAGTATATGGAATATATATGAACGATATATGGATAATATATCAAAATAATATATATAATAGAGTTCCGTTCCGAGTTTGCTCCTGAGTTCGTTAACCTAGAAAAATATGACGCTTAGGATGTGCGCTCTTTTTGCCACACGTGCTCGTGTCTCCAATCGCGCTTATTAGTATCCTGTTTCGTCGACGTTGTTCGCATCTGCTAGAGATATCGGAATCTCGGATCTGTTCATTAGTCCTAATATACTGACCAGCCACCCACACTCCATCAGATCTTCTTACCCAACCAAGTCATTCAATCGTTCGTGTTCGAGATGTCCAAAAGACAAAAGGTCTCGTAAAACAAGAACGCAAAAATGTACCAACAATCGGTGCACTAATAAAAAAAAAATACAACGTGCCGGGACAACTGTAAAACAGTCCTCGGACCTGTTGACTGGGATTATTAATCACACCAGATAAAAGTTGGGATAATTGTTTTCTCGACTCGTTTTAATTAACAAGTGCACTTGTAACGATTGTTCGTTTGCGTCTATTACTGTAACGTACTTTGAAACAAATTGTAACAAACATAAATCCAGCAAACATAAATCCTGACTAAATAATCTACATTCTCGAAGTATATCAAGTAAATGCGATTATCAATGCAAAACATTTGCATTTTTTGTTCACATCTGATTATCTTTAGGATCATTTAAAATCAATCAACGACAATTTGCTGGAAAAAGCAACGCGATAGAATTCTATAGATAATTATCAATTGATGATTTAAATTACTATGCATCCATGATAAATAGCTAACACGAATAACGATTGAATCACATTCAATTTCAATCTCTTTAATCAGTTATAAAGTCACATTAAGTAAGTTTCATTTGATTATCTTCATCAGTTACTTGCGCTCGACCATTTGCCATGACTAGTTTTGTACTCATTATTTTCTATGTATTGCTTTCAGTCGATAATTTTCATTCATCGATCTTTACACCATCATTTGGAATCCTCCAATATTCAACTTCCTTACTCATATCATTCAACATTGAAACAAATTGTCCGTACCTAAACTCAACGTTCTCTGTACCATTAGTATTTATCAAGAAAGTATATCAAAGAAATCTTGAAAAAGCGAAATCAAATTGATCGTGACTCATCTGAAGAAAATCTGATATATCGAACTTTATTTCTTACTGATCATATACCTTGGGTCGCGTAAGTCTCCAATGATCGATCGCCTAACATGAAACGTAACTTAACTGAGTATAACACCAGACCAGAGAAATGTACATTCGATAACTGAAAACCACTTCAGACGTGTCTTCTAATTATTTAAGTTAGCTTCTTCTTCGTCTTCTTCTTCGTCCTTTTTCTTCTTGCTGTCAATCGAAAAGTAGGACTCATCTTGGCATCACGATCTGCGCGGAGAATTGTAATTGGATAGAGTCAATCCCGGTGAGTTAGGAATGTAATTAGTCAGAGATCCGGCTCGCGATCTATCTCTCGTTTGTCGATTTTCTTGGACAGGATTATAACTGCAAAATCGACTTATTATCTGCTCGTGGAACAAACACCTATGATAATTAAAGTCAGTGTCCGATGATCTCGTTTCTGCTGAATCCCGTCGATAAGGTTTCGTCGAACTTCGACATGGACCAATGCAAATTGAAAAGGATGCCAATACTTTGTGCTTAATGAACAAGAGCATATCCCTCAATGTCGGATTAACATCCGGGACATACTTATCATAACCTTTCTATCTTCGAAACCTTCTTTTTCTTCTTATTTTTGATTATATTTTTTCTTAATTATATTTTTTTATCAACTTTATTGCAATCATTTATATTACTGTATTAATTTTACTTCTCTGCTAAAATTTACATTTTTAATATATTTTTATTAATCTAACAAAAATTATAAAATTATGTGTATCCTTTTTATTATTTACAGTCAAAATATCAATTTAATATTTCTACTGCATTTACTTCAAATCTAGATCGCAGAATAATTATTTCGAGATATCATTGAAATTTTTATGTTAATTAATATATTAATAAAAAAGCATTGATTTTACTTTTTTCCTTAAACTTCCAATATTAAATGATTTATCTTTGATAATGAATATCTCAATAACTAAATGGCAAAATGGGATGAAATGTTTGGAATTGAAGTAAAAATATTTAAATTAAAACATATATAAAAGTCTAAAAAAAAAGAGAAAGGTCCACCGCAAATCCATATGAATATTTCATATACTTTTCCGGACATTCATCATTCTTTCACACACTTTACATATATATAATACCATTCTCACTTCTTTATCTAAATTTTATCATTTCATCATTTGCAATCGATCATTTTTATTCTCTAGAGAAAAGACTCAAAATATATTCAGCGAAATCATAAAGTACAAACCAAAAACTGTTCGGTTATACAAATGTTCCAAAACCTATAATTAAATTTAAAGGAAGGATATCAAAAGTTGACGTCATCCATCAGTTTGACGGACTCAACAGCGATAGGAAAACTTGAAACGTCACGGTCTTGATGGGAGGACATTTAAATGCAACGTTTGAATTCTTACGTATGAGCGAATTCCTAACAAGGCACTTGTCACAGGCCGCACAAGTCGAAAACCACTTTCCTCGTCTGAATCCTCTCGCTGGTCTGTGATAGCCACGTGGCTGTCGTAAAATGCAAATATGACGGCACCGGCCGGTTCCATTGCAGCGCGAGCAAAAGGACTTTGTAAACAAACATTTCAAACCCAAAGTCTCGAGGTAAACCATGTTTTCATTAAGCCCATTTTGCAGTGTAGGGTAAATGAAGTTGTTTTGCTTACGCAACACATTGGCATTTTTTTCAAAAGGACTCTCTTTGACCGTTTGACGTTCGCAAAATATTATCGTTTACGACTGAAGTTTGAGGCTGTACAAATGTCCTAACATAACGTGAAGAACTAATAAAGGGTTCTATTAAAGGGTGCCATTTACGTGTTGAATAACACAAGGATGAATTTTCTTTCGATTTAAATAAACTAGATTACAATATTAAAAGAATAATTTGAATATTTCCATTAAATATTTCTCTACAAATTGTTATTATAATTCGTTTGAATTTATATTTAGACTAGCTGAATCCTCGAAAATATTTAATATCTACAAAGTTTATTTTATGTATCTATGTAATATCCTTGTGACATCCTTATCGCATCTTTATGACATCCTTATGACGTTCTTATGACATCCCCGTCCGGGAGTGAATGAAGTTCTAACAAAAATTTTGTTCTCAAAATCAAATTTATATTTCACGAATCTAGAAGCTTACGACAATTTGGAGAAGCTGAGCTACATTCCCTAAAAATTTCATACAAACATACAATTAAACAAATAAGCTAACAAACAAACAAGTATGGATGCATTTTTATATATATAAGTTAGATTAGATTAGATGGATAATACAAGATTTATAATACAAATTCAATGAACGATTTTTTACTCAATACGAAATTCAAAATCATAAATATAAACATTCATATCAGATGTTAAAATATCTCCGCACTGAGATCCATTTAACCATAAGCAAACAAGGTTTATTTCGAAATACAAAAAAATGTTACATATTCTGATAACGTTGGCTTCAGGTTTGATATCGGCCTCAGCATCAATACAGATGAAATGTTATTTTGAAATTCAAGTAAGCGGGGCAAAAATCAGCGATTAGATCAAAAATTCAGTACAAGCTTTCGAAGGTCGTTTTGGATTCAACCTCGAGGCGTTCAGAGAGCAGCTCATCTCTTATAGCGCACGCACGGATCGCATAAATAGAGAGCAAAGTAAAAGAAAGACATAGCCGAAGGAAGACACCGCTAAAGAAATAAAGAGCCCCCGGTTAAGAAGAATCGGGGACCAGGGTGGGGGGGGGAAGGCAAAGACGGGCGGGGAAGGAGTTGGATAGAGTGGAAAAGTGCGGCCGAGAACTGGAGAAGCGAAGAAGAACGGGAACGAAAAGCGATGCGCGGCAGCAAACTAGACCTCTTGAGATTGCCAGAGATAGTTTGCGGAGAGAATATACCCGCGCAAAAGACGAAGATGGCGCTCGGCGATACGCGGGACTATAATAATATCGAAGTAATGGCGGCAATGTATACGTGGCCGGCTGAAAGACGCGCGTTTTATCCAGCGCTGGAATGCGCTGCGCGGGCACACAAATTTACGGCCAACTTTAAAGTTCGTGTCGCGAACAAATTTGCACTCATTTGATAGGACGATACGTATCATTGATACACGCAAAATGTCCTGCGAATATTAAATGCCTTAATGGCTCTTGGGAGATTGTCGATTGAGATTATTTGCAAGGGAAAAGATCAGTTCAACTGGAGAAGAAAGAAAAGAAGAAAAAGATGGTAAATGTTCGCACAACTTACTGGTAGGATTTAAGAGTTGCTTTAAGGAGAGACATTCGCGAATTGAGATCTATGTTGAGTCTTAGCGTTGAGCGATGTGAATTGCCGGCAAAATTTGCTGTATATTTTACGACGATGTAAAACTCCGACTTTAGTATGAGATGATTGCCATGTTATGCTGATGTTTATTATTGTATGATTCGTACTGATAGGTATTAAGTACAATTGATTTACGTAGTTATGTATGCGTATATACGTTTTTGCGATCATTTATTATTTCACTGAAATAATAAATGTACATTGATATTCAAAATCAATGTGCTGTTTGTAAACCCAAGTAAATGGTGCAAATAAAATTGCCTTTTTATAAAATTAAATAGCAATACGATTTTATCTACTAAATTGCCATCATTATTTTTATACACAAGAAACGAAAGAAGAGCGAAGTGATTTTTTGTGTGCTTTTTATTTATCAAAACTATCTTTCTCCATTATAGATTATCCGAGTTATCTAAACTGTTATCTCAATCTACATTTCTCGTCTAACTACTAGGCAAATAATGTCTTGATTCAGTAATACAATCAAACGTCAAGAGATAAAAAATGTCTTGAAATACATACGCGCTTGAAACTAGATACGCGCGAAACACAAAACCGTCGAGCTTTTTGTTCGAAAGTGCGCAAGGACGACATGCAAAGATGTCTTCTAGATGAAATTCGCGAAACAAAGATTTCGGGATAAAGGATGCGATTATATAGCATTATATCGGATTGGATGAAGTGAGACGGTTGTTCTCGCTCAAGTGCCGAGATTTATGCCGTTCTGCAATAAGCAACTCTTATCCAACCCCATAAAAGCTTAACGGTACCTTAATTACTGATGAAACAAGCCGTCTTTATATTCCTTCGCAAATAGAAATTTCTGTCCGTAATAGTTCATCGTACGTGATACATGAATTCCCTATAAACGTCAGCCCGTTGAGATGTGATTCATGTTTATGTCATTAGCAAAACGAACCAGTCTCTTTTTCATCAAGTTTGTTTAATTTAACAATTCAATTACGTTAATTTGTCTAAACAAGCACAAAAAGTTACGGCTAAAAAAGAGGTATTTGGACCTTTCGGTATGAACGAATTAAGTTTCAGTTTCGTGTAAACGTATAAAATCAAAAAATTTTGATTCGATAAATGTTTCGAAAGAAACAATTTTTTGCAATTTTTTTTTTAATAACAAAATGAATAAGCTTTAAGGTGAAATATACAATTAAATGATTTCGGTTCATTTAGTGTGTTTCATTGGAGTTAAATTTTTATTTTATTTATTAGTATTTATATCAGTTGTTCTTTTGATTTGAAAAATATTTCTTTGACTTAAACAATTTTTTACAGTTTACTTTTATAACAAAATTAAGAAATATTAAATTATATAATTATTTAGTGTATTCCAATGGAGTTAATTTTATAAGCAAATTAGTATTGCAAATGAAAGGATGTTTTTGTTCAAAATAAAGATAATGCATAATTGCATTCAAGTATGTCACTTTGTTTCCTTGTACATACAGTTTCCTTAAATTTTATTGTATTTGAAGTCAGGTCATGTTCCTTTACGAGTCATGCATATATGTACACATATATGCACAACGTGGATTGCACAAAATATGTTATTATATGCGAGTTTCGCGGTTTGCAATTGCAGTGGGAATTGCTCGTCAGAGTTAATTGTCTTCGTGCAATTAAGCTCGTTGAGTTAGCTGCGCGGTGAGCATTCCGCTCGGATTTTCTATGCGGAGAGATTTTTTGCCAGCGGCGCCAATCGACACTATTATACAGAATGGCCGTGCGATAAAAAATTCCTGGTATGTGAATCGCACCGCGCGAAGAAAGATGATCGGATGTTTCTGTTGACTTTTGTTTTTTATCCCTTCGTTCGTTTCGCATGATTTCAAATAAAATTTTCAATTTTTATACATTTTCTTCAAACACGCCATTTTTCTACCGAACTTTTCTCCATAAATTTTGTAACATGGAAATAAAGTTAAAGCAAAAAATAAAATTCTTGAAACGAAAAAAATTATTTAAGGTAAAACTACTATGATTTTTTGATGATTTTTCTTAGATTTTTTAAATACCTAATTTTAAATTCATATATATATATATATATATATATATATATATATATAATATGTAATATAAT
>JABFPJ010002853.1:0-18002 GCA_022817425.1 Gryon sp. ZL-2020
GTCGTTGGTTCAAATCTTCTTTAAAACAAATTTTTTTCATCTGTTGTGGAATCCGAATCAGACCCTCATCAGGCCCTGATGTGGCACTTCTATTTCATCAGATTACTTGATCAGGACCATATCAATTTCTAGCGTTACACACATATAATATCCTAATTTAAAAATCTAATTATGGCCAGATTAGGTACTGTGGTTTCCTGATCATGGCCACACCAAAACCCAATTGCAATTTTTACTAGGGTATTCATCATTTAAATTTTTTTATCTTAATTTGTTAAATTTGTAATATTACTAAAATTAATTCATTATAACTAGCGTTTTGGTAATTTTAATAAACTAATTAAGTTAAAGTAAAATATATATCTATTTTTTCTTCTTGATTATTTAAAATAAGTCTTGGAATTGTGCTTTGGAAATAAGACCAGATAAATATATATGTACGAAATTTTTATATATATACTGTATTTGTATTGTTTTGAGAAAAAAATATTTTTTCAGTCATTGTAAAACATAATAATTTAATTTTATTAAAATAAAGTATTTGTAACTTTAATTAACTAAAAAGTTACTGCTCAGAAATATGTTAATTAAGTGACAAAGATAGTAACTTTATATCTTGTATAGTAACTTCTAACTTAAGTTAAAATTACCACGTAACCTTAACCTGATTGAAAAATAAAAAATTTAGGAGTTTGCACTACAAGAACTAGTATCGCATTTTGAGACATTTTTGATGATTGCGACGCGAAAAACGTCTTAAAATTGAATAAATGAGACATTTTTGGTGTCTCAATCATTTGAAATGTCTCAAAATGAGACACTTGTTTTTTTAGTGTGAATGGTTTAATGAATTCTCTAAATTTGAATAACTGAAAATTTCAATTATTTATTGAGTGAACGACTGACTATTTTTTTTTCATTCCGCAAAGAAAAAAATAGCTCGTTTTTACAAATTAAAAATTTATTTAAAAAATAAAAAGAATGTCAACTTTTCAACGATTAAACATTTTATTAACTTTTAATTTTAATAAGTGAAAATATACCCTATAAAGGTAAATTTTCAATTGCTTAAATGTACACTTAATATTATAATAAATTAATACAATTAAATTATATAATTATCATTATATATATTATATAATTCTATAATTATAGCAAGTAAAAGTGGCTTAAGATTAAGTTAAAGAGTCATTTAAAATAAAGAAAGTATAGTTAAACATTTGACAAATAGTATTGCATTTAAAGTGCACGAATAAAAGACATGACTAAAAATGGACTTTTAAATGAGTCAGCTAAATCTCCTTTACTTAGATAAGCATAATAATTTGCTCGAGATCCTTGAAGTTACGAACGCCTTTGAATTGACGCAATTTCGAAGATTCGGCTCATTCTAAGCGTAAAATATTTCGCATTACGTGGGCGTTGTTCTGACGCCTATGTTTTCGTACCTACTACGACATTAAATTTGCTTCAATGGCGAGGAGGTTAGATCGATTCTACTAGTAGTAGGCGTACCGCCTCCTGGCTTTCTTAGTTAATGTTCAAGTTGAAGCAACGCGACGTGGGGTCATCCGGCACGCTGCGTGTTCCCCGCAAATATTGACTCGCTCTTTTCCTTGCTTCATATACACTTGTCTCTCTGTATTCATGCATGTATATATACATGCATCAAGCAAAGAAGATGTATTGGTGCGTGCACTTCGTTTTCTCCCTTTCTCGTCTTTCTTTTTTCATGTTTGTTCTCTTTCGTGTCATTGTCATTGTCGTCTGCGTCATTGAAGTACTGCCATCATTGTGCAGGCAAGAAAACAACTGTCTACTTTAAGGATATAACAGCGCTGCATTATATTCACAACTTTATATCAAAAGCTTTGCCAGTTAAATTGCAATTTGCATAGACTAAGGGAATGGTTTTGAATCAAATTTATTGTCAATTCTGATCGAAACTGCATTTTAATTGCCGAATTTATACAATTAGTACTACTTTTACTTCGCCTTTGACAATGTTAAAAACAAAAATTACTTTTTTTCTCTTCAAAAATACTCATTTATATTTTTATTATACTTTTCTTTGAATAAATGTTCTTTTGTAATAAAATGTATGTTTTACTAGTATGTAGTAATATCACTGATTATGTAAATGATAATAATGAAGTTATTTATTGTCTATGATTATTATTATAAAAACTTGTTATACATATGAATTTGGTTCAACTAAATATAATAATTTTACTTTTTCTTGACTTGTACAATTAATCAGTTCAAATTAACTACGTCTTTTTATACGCTGATCTTTTTTGTTTTGAGGATAAAAAAGAAAGGAAAGCATAAATTATTAACTGGACAGAGTGAACATTATGAGAAATCTCGACAAAAATGTTTACAAGTTTCCCTTGTCACCTGCGGTTGGGTGTTTCTTTTACCGGTGGCATTGTCCGTATTTTGTACTTCGTCTCAATTATGAATAAGCAACATTAGCGTTGTGTACTAACTGACAAAATAATAAGGTTACGTTTGCATGTGTATATGAACATTGTAATTATAGTACAGAGTTGACGCAAAAATGCACATTCTATTATTTCAGTGACGAATCTCTTCCAACCTTTTCCATCTAGATCCTAACATAAAATATAACAAATTGTAATTCATCTGTATTAATCTCTTACGTTTTATTTTTATATGAAAATATTACAATGTAACATTTACTTTTTTATGTATATTTTTTATTGTAATTATTTATTATTAAAAAAATATTGGAATTAAAATTATAAAAAAGAAAATGAAAAATAAAAATACAATGAAAAGTCACTTGAAATGAAAGCCTTGCAGAATAAATCAGAATGGAATTATAATTAATTTGTGATATACTTGTACAATTGTAATTTAAATACATGACAAGTTGTCAAAATTATGAACGAATGTTTATTGAAAATACTACGATAAGTGATTGATATTGTTATCATACTTTTGTATTCGTCGTTTGGTTCTGATCTTTGGTATTACAGAAATCGTGTAATTATATAATATAATCGAAATTTTGTATAATAATTTTTATAATTCGAACTAAAAAAATTACATTTAATAACACGAGCGTTGATATTAACATGTGTTATCGCGAAGTCTTCAATATCACTCGAATCATTTGGAAATTTTCCGCTTGATTGTGATACGCATTTTCTTCGTTTAATTATGAATACGTTTGTCAGTTGTCATTTCATTCCGTGGAATACCATTTTTTGAGAGCGAAAGTCCAATCAATCTCAAGGATATCTACTATGGCCAATCACATGTAACGTGTGAGCACACGTTTGTTCATCTTATGCTAGTTATTCACTTAACTTTTTTCGTTTCTCCTTAAATAAACATTTTTGTCTTATACATTAAAATAAATTACGTCATTTGACGAAGAATTACTTCATATTCCGTTTTTTTTTTAAAGATTTCTATTGTATTTTTTTCTGCTTAATTTAAATAAAATTATAAGTTTTAAAAACTGTTTTAATGTTGCATTTAGTTAATATATTTTTTGTCACACTTGCATCGAAAACACATATTTTCTTCCCTCAAAAGTGGGACAAAAATTGCACGTTCTCCTCCTCAGGAGGAAAAGCATTTTCATTCCTTAAATGAAGTAATGGAAAATCACGTCATTTCACAACTAGGGAGAAAAGTTGCGATTCTAGACGAGTGCGTTGTTTGATTCACGAGTCGAAGGCGAGTGTAGCAATTTCATACCTAGACGAATCGGCAATTTTTTCATAGTTGTGGACGATATTTTTTCTTAAAACTATATCCAAAAGATTTTTTTCTCTCTCTAGGGAGGGAAATAGTATATTACGTCCGAGGGTGCCACTGCGCCCGAGGCCGATACGACGTTTTTCAGTCTTGCGCAGCGGAGCGAAAGTTGGAACAAACACGCATCGAGTACCGAAAGCGAAGCTTTCGGTACGAGAGCGCTGTTAGTTCCAACTTTCTCCGCTGCGCACGACTGAAATGAACTTTCTATTCCTATTTTCTATCCCTAGGGAGAGAAAGTAATTTTTTTTACGTCATTTATAGGATGAAAATCAAAATGGTCAGCGAACCTGGAAACTTTGAATCATTGAAAATAGCTGGATTTTAGAATGACTATACAAAACCTGGAAAAAATCGTGATTTTGCCAATTTACCCTTCAATTTTGTTCAATTTTTTATATTTTTTAACAATTTTTATTATGTTTTGCTTTTAATATTCACGTTTATATATAAAATTACAACAAATATTATATTTCAGTAAATATGGAAAATATGAAAAATTCTGTTATATTAAGACAAATTTGTTATTTATTAATAAACAATTTTTATTGTTTAAAAATAAGATTTGTATAAAATATATCGAAAAAAAAAGAATAAATTTTAATAATTTATTCGTTTTTTCGATATATTTTTTGTGCATCATAATTATACTAAAAATAAAACCCTGCAAATTTTTCCTTGAAATACTTGGAACAAATCTGCAATTTAATATTGTCTTTTTGCTGGTCATCATGGAAAACTTTTCTTCCCGAAGGAGAGAAAGTGCCACTTTTGTACCACTTTTATCGGAAGAAAAGATGTGTTTTCGATGCACGTGTGAGAACAAATATTGTTCGCAACTACGAAAAAATTGAAAATAAAATTGAAAATAGAATCGGCAACTTTTCTCACTAGTTGCAAAATATACTATTTAAATTACTGTATAATATGAGATAAAATTGAATATTACATAATAGTATATTACTGCTGAGGGCGCCACTGCGCTCGAGGCTGGTATCCTATTTTGTAGACCGAGGGAGCGGACGGTAAAGTGTAACTTACCACCCTAGGAACTTACCGTCCCAGGGCATGGTTAGTTTCACTTTTGTCCGCTCCCAAGGTGCATAAAATAATTAATTTTTTATATATTTAAAATATAATTTTATGTGGGAAAATAGCTTACACATTATTTATAATATCTTCAAGTATATTTTTAATTTAAGGAGATTCTTTGCCATTTTTAAAATGTAGAGAAATGCTTAAAATGTTTAGGGATAGTTTATTGTAATATTTACAATACGTATGTATTTTTTAAGATTTTTTGTCTGTGTCATTAATGGGAAAAATGTAATTGAAAATCACAGTTTTTACATTTCTTTTTATGAAGTTAATGAAAATTAATGCATTATTCGATGAAAAACCTAAGGAAAAAGTGTAGAAAACTTGACAAAAAACATTAAAATGTGCAGTGATGTTTAGCAAACATGTTCATTATAGTTATAATTAATTTGTCTGTGTCGTTAATTCAAAAACACGTATTTAATTACTAAAAATACGCGTTTATAGGTTGAATACAGTCTTGATTGTAACTTCGTTGAATTTTTTTTCAAATAATATGTATTTTTGTTGATAAGTCTTTTCAAAGTACATTTTCATCTAATAATTTAATGTTTGTATTGCGTAAACCGCCATAATTTTATCCATTATTTTATAAAAAAAATTTATTTTTAATTTTTGTTGTTCAAAGTTGCAAATGGTAAAGAACCTCTTAATACTTAAGTACAGTGTCAAAATAAAATGTGCAAAATGAAAAACTTCATTCAAAGATAATAAACATAACCACCTATAGGAATAACAGAATTAGATTAATCATATTGCCATTGAATTATCTCTTTTAACGAGATTATTCAGTCATTATTGCATATGATTTCCGACACAAAATATAGTTGTTTTCATTTAGTGGTCATTGATATTTAATCCAGTTACGCTATATCCCAGTCTATTTACTTTTGTCTTTTGCATAGCACAAATAACTGCCATTGACATCTACATTCTATAATAACCAACTTTTTCAAGTTTCCAATGTTAATTAAAAATCGCATGAGCAAGAATTTGCTTTCATTCTTGATATAAATATAATAAATCTTGAGTTGAATTAAATAAATTGTATGAACAAATGTTTGAAAAGCAATTTTGCATGAGAAATTGTGAATTGATGTCCGGACCAGACTGTTACAGAATCGTGATCTCGAGTACGTAAACTTCCTGGAGCAACGAAGTAGTTGATCCATTTGAAGGTATTGCCATATTGTCTCCGACTGAATCTGACTTATCTGCATAAAATGCAGATTACCTTGTGTTCGATTCACACAATTCCAAGGTTCCGTCGCCATCGAGGTTCATACTATACGCGCGTTAATACACCAAGCATGTAACAGCGGCAATGCGATCGATATTCCAGTGCGCACATTGTCCACGCTCAAAAATAACTTGCTCGACTTCGGGATAGTTTGCTTTACTAGCAGGCTTATATTTTGTTTTGCTCTCATCCCTCGATCACTTCATCGGCTCTATTACGGTCCTCGAGACGTTTTTGTCCTCATAAAGGTGGCAGCAGTGACGATTATTTCATTCTCCTTCATATATTTAAATCAAACAACTTTTCTCTCATTACATATAAAAATTATAAACCAAATTTATAATTGCAACTTTTGTAATTTAAAATGAAACAATTAATAATCTTTTTTTTATTTAACATAATCTTAAAGTTATATTTATATATATAAATATACACTGTTATATAAACTGATTTGTGAATTTGAAAATTGTTTCCCTTAATTGAATCATCGTATTTTTTGATTGAAATAAGTATTGATTGAATTACTTTAAAGTGAATATAATATCAATTTAAATGTTAATATATCGATCTATTTTGTTGATGAAATGATTAATTTGAATGCAGTTATAAATAGAATGTATTGAATGGTCGTTGAAAATTGTGCGAGTCTTAACGAAGCGCGCATAAGACGATCGTGCGAGTATAGATGAAAAAGCTTGCATCTTTATGGGGGATTCACTGTTGAACTGCTGCAGTATGATTTGCGCAAAACTCGTTCAGCACGCGTGGCATGTCCATCGGCGTGCCTTCTGGGTGGTCAGTGAATTCCAATCGGGTACCGTGAAAAAAGATTCGACAGAGTTTCACAGTCGGCATCTTCGCTTTTATGCAGTTTGCTTAAATGACCCTAAAGTGTTAACTTGCAATCGAATTAGCGTTTTCAGCTTCGCTTACATTATTCGTACGTTTTTTTCAATAACTCATTTCAATAAATGTTATCTTTCATGTTTTTCATGAACAATTTAATTGGATACTTTTACATTTAAAATTAGCTAATATATACAATATTTGTTGAATATTATTGGAATTTTATGGAGAAAATAAAATTTCTTCTTCCAATTTTTTGTTTATAAAGGAGAACTTTTAAAAGATAATTGAATTATTACAAAATGTAGAAAGTTAAATTGCCAATCGAAATAATAAATAAAACCTATTTGTATTATTTTTTTTGCATTGACTACTTTTGTGTTTTAATCGAAAGAAGACTGCATTGTGAAAAATGTTGTTGAAAATGATGGAGATTTTGAAAGAAGCGAAATTGGTGCAGCGTTTGTTGAATTAGTTAGCCAAAGTGCGTGGCGAAAAACAGGCAACAGTATTTTGAGGATCGTGAATGTTTCTTTTATAGCTTGTCGAGGCAACGCGTGTTGTTACATTCCGCTTCGGTGACGCACGCCAACGCCTTCGGCTATTGGTTCCCTTCGGCAAAAAAGGGCTCCTCTCTTTCTCTTTCTCCTGCATTTCTTCTCTTCCCTCTCTTTCTCTTACTCACTTCATTCTCTCTGTCTTTCAATTTCTCTCTGTCTCTCTGTATCTATCCATCTCCTTTTTTTGGATCTTTCCGTCTTTGTCCTTCTCTCTCTCTCTCTTTCTCTCTCGATGCCCGATGTTCTCGGGTAAATCACCAAGCTTGCCCTTCGACGATTCGTGAAGATTCAATCCATGCACACTCGCTTCTTTCTGCTCGTCGCGACCCTCGCTCGGTTGCAACGCTGCCTTTATTCAATTATCGCGGCATTTATTCGCGACAAATTACATATCTGTTGACCGCACGATTGCAATGCTTCCCTCTCGACCCTCGAGTGAGCTTTATTTAGTTTTTCCCTTTAACTCTTTATGCGCAATACACTTAGATCGGTGCATTCGATTTAACAAAATGTTTCGTTATTGATTTTATACAAAAGTGGCAAAATGAAACGCTCTTTAATAATCAAGTGTATTTCAATTCAAAATTATGTTCTTGCGTATTTTTCATGAACATGATTATGATATAGTCAAAATAAACTTTTAATTTACTTATCAATTAATAATATTTTATTAAATAATTAGTAATTGTTTTACTTTGATAAATTTTATTCAAAAGAATTCATTGTTTATGGATCTTTAAGTTTAAAAGTAAATAAGTATTAGATTAGAAAAATATTTTAGAAAAATATAGTTTATATCCATTTGTTAGAAATTGATTTCATTGATGTAAATAACATCTTAATCGTCATCATCTTCTTTTAATAATAATAGAAAATATTTAATCATAAATAGATTTCAACTGTCTATAGAGTCAGTTGCTCATTTTTAAGACAATATTTATCCATAGAAAATTACTGGAGAATTTTTCTAGTTGATATTGAAAGTTAATCCAAAATAAAACTTTTTGTTTAAAATAAAATTATGTAATTCATCATCAAAAAAAATAATTTGTTATATATATAAATTTATTATAGATAAGTAAATTTAAACATCCATAATCGTCAGTCCAAGATTATACGACTACTTCATTACATAGTTTAAAAGTTTCAAGAAAATGTCTAAGACAAGTTGATGAAATTGAAAGAAAGCAAGATTTTAGAGTTGCTTTTTATATATCGAGGCTTCGATTTCCAAACGTATTTGTATGCGTCGGCTGAATCCGGTGCGTTGTTTCCGTACGGGGAACGCACAACATGATGTCTTCAAATTTTGGAACATCTGTCCTGTACTCTGGATGAATAGGCCGGCTAAAGAGAGAGTGGGAGATAAGGATCGTATACGAGCGAACTCGATGCGCAGAGGTTGCAGGTCGAAAAACTGCCACCTATAGTTTCATCGGCAAGTGGAACAGTTTTTATTCTCTCCGCACAATTTTATACTCTAATCCGATCATCATTATGATGGCTCTATATTAATTCAAAACTTAATTTAATTCAAAGATTTTTCGCATTACTTTTATTTCAAAAACAAAATTTAGTTGAACTAAATTTGAATTTATTATACATTTGAATCGGTATCAAGTTTCATATGGAAAACAGTAAACTTTTATATATAAATAATCAAAATATATTTGGCGACAGTGTTAACTACAAAATCTAAACTTCAACAAGTCATAATTCGACTGCCTTGAGCTAATAATAACGTTGTTCTTGTCGGGGCGTTTTTCTTCGTCGATTTTCGTTTTCGATCTGTCCACTTGAAATGAAATTATTTTGTTCTCGATTGTGCGTTATATTTGAATCGTATTAATGTATGCGCGCAAACGCATTAAGTCTCTTACACACATATGTGCAATTTGCAGTTGGCGTAAAATACGCTATATTGCGTGTATCGTATACAGTTTCGCACAGATACACATTATCCCGTATGATAAATGTGTTGACGAGCAATGCGCGATTGTTTAATTCACGTTTATTTATATGCGTAACGTAATCAGATTCAATAATTGCAGCCATGCTATTGAAAGATATTGGAATGCATCAATGAATAAATATATTCCATTTTTACCAAATACCAAATACGTGATTCATTTTTGTGTTCATATTTCGTTGATTTCCGATCAAATGATTCGATCGCTTTCGTTCGCTTGAATACAATTTACAATTTTTGTTCTTTTCCTCCCATAATTTGAACGTTTTATTAATTAATAAAAATAATACGTTTAAAATGATCAAATAAATGCATTTATTAAGAGATGCAGAGGAGACAAAAATGATGAGTGCAAATGTCATTCATCTTTACTGTTATAAACTCAATACATTTCTCCTGGTGAATTTGAAATTATTGAATCCTCAACTTCAAATTATTGGGGATTCAATACTTTAATTCAAACTGATATACTTAATATCGTTTTTTATCTTTATTTATTTAAATCTGGCTTCTCAATTCTAATTTTTATTTGAAAAAATTTTGGATTTTTTTATTTTATATACACTCAATTGAGGACCAAATTCTATCTTTTATCTAAGCTCTATTAAAACCATCTTTCAACCATCACCTAACTTCAGTTTGATCCATCTTCTATCTTAAACCTATTTTCCTTTCAAACTATCTTGCAACTTCTATCTCACTTCAGATACAATAATCTTTTTCTTCAGACTCTTCTCAAAATTGATTTACAATAATCTTCCATCCAGGTTAAGTCAGTACTGTCTTGCATCGTCCTTGTATCTAAGTTCCTCTAGAAGTATCTTAGTTCAATAACCTCGGTGCTATGCTAAAAATTAATTAACTTGCAGCTTTACCGTTATGCAAATTCAAACTGTTCAATCGACTACAATCAACAAACATAATTTGCAAAATGATTGTTCACATGCAATTTTGAGTGAAAACAATTGAAAAAGCGCGGGCTTCATTTTTGAGGAAGAAAGAGAAAGGGATGGATCGGGGGAGGGGGGAGGGGGTAGCAACTGTTTGGTCAAGGTCCGTGCTCGTTTTGCAAAACAGACAGACACGCAAACATTTCGGGGGCGACAAAATAATGCCCGGAGTCTGGTGGCAGGACGTTTTTTTTCTCGGATGCGGCGTTTCGAGCTGCCCGGAGGATTGTGATGCGCACGCGTATTTACGCACGTACGTTGAGCTTGCACGTGCAAGGAGTTTTGTGCGTATGTCGAATCGTGTCTGCCTGCGCCTGGCCTGTCTATGTTTTCAACGCTCAGCCGTCCTTCTCGTTTGGTTCATTGCGCGCTGTTGCCATCTCCTCTTGTCGTCTGTTCCACATATCCCTCTCTCACTCGTACAACTGTCAGTGGTACTCATTCCGTCGCCAATCAGTCTTTCTTCTTTTTTTTTCTTTTACGTTTTTTTTGTGCACGTATATATAGCATGATAACAATCAAAATCAACCGACTCAAACGAAATTACAATATAACTTGAACAACGATTCAAACTATTTTAGAATGTTATACAAGAATGTCCAAGGAATAGGTGACGTTTCATATAAGTAGTTTCTCAATGATTGGATAACTATTTTTTGCTTGCTTCATTGCATTTAAATATCGTTATTTATTTCAGATTTGAATTTGTCGCGTTTTAAATGTTGTTAAATGATATGGTTAATTAATTATTATTATTATTTATCATTTACTTAATCATTAAGGTTTTTTTGATTTATTTTTATTTACTTATTATTAAAAAGTAATTAGATGTCTAAAAGTAATACATATATATGTGACAAATATGAAATTATATTTGTATTAATTAATATTTGTATTTAATTAGAAAGGCGAAAGTTTATCATGTGAATTTATATTTATCCCTCAGTAGTCACGTTCCAATAAAAATGCTCACTAGACGAGTATTCTGATATATTTTTTAATCGAAAATATTATATTGTTATAGCTGTAAACTAAACATTTATATTTTTATTGAATAATGAAGAAAAAGAAGTATAATTAAAGCTTTTAATTATTTAGTATTTAATACACATACGAAATATTATATTATAATATTATTTTATATAATTAGAAATAGATATTATACAGTAATCCAGTAAGTAATAAATCATAAAAATATTATAACTAATAAATATATATAATTTTTATATGTAAAATTATTACAAAAAACAAAAATAATATCTAAAAATACTATTAATGTAAAAAAAAGGATAGCAATAACAATAATGGTACAATGAAAAAACGCACTTGATTAATCAAATTTAAAGTCAAATTGTATGAAAAATCACAATCGAATTGGTAAACAAGACTTGTATTGATACTATGTACTTTTGCATACCAACAAAAGTTAGACGAAAATTGATTGTTGGACGGTTTTCAACGTTAATGAATATTCATCGAAATAAATAGTATCGAGTATTTGATATCGAAACAGGCTTTTGGTACAAGTGTTTTACAATCGATTTATGATGAACAATACCTTAAAATTAGTTAAACAAAACCTCTGCTCAAAACGCATTTCTTTTATTGCAAATGATAAACTTTACTGTACAATGATTTATAATTTTGATGATCTAGTATACTTGACATACTTACAATTCAATTTTACATTTTACATAAAATAGTAATTCAAAAATTAAAAATAATTGTTTCATCTTTTGGAATTTAATATTATTTTTTCGAAATTAAAATTTTTTTTTATACAATTTGCAAAGAATTTTTTTTTTCGATTCTTATAATTTGTATTCTATAAACTTATATATAATTTTAAATATATTTTTTTGTTTAATTTTGCTTATTTTCAAGTCAACATAAACATGAAAGAGATGATGCGTTCAATTAGTGTTTAGCGATTTGCTGATAAAGAGTTTAACGTAAAACTATTTTGCGCTTAGCTCTTTCAAAGTCACTTGTCTGGCTTCGCTGTGAGTCGTGCAAATGCACTTTAACATCTTAACGACAATGTTTGATATCTTTGGTCCGCCGCATGAAAACGAAGTCGTTATTCGTAGTTTTTATCAACTTTGAACACTTTCACGCTTTCTAGAAAGTATGCTTGTCCAACAATAAATGCAACTTTTGTAGTCCCAATCGTCAAATTAAAGTTAACTAAGATAGTTCAAATCATTTTTTTCCTTAGCAGAAAAACATCATTTTGTAATTAAAAAAAACTAATAATTTTTTAACTTTTTATTGAAATGAATTGTTAAAAAAAGTATAAGACTATTTAAAATGTCAGTTTTTAATGTGAAATAAAAAAAAAATACACGAAATAAGATAACCGAAAAATACGATTATTTTTGCATTGAATAAAAAAGAAAACTGAAGCTGGCATGGATGTTGAGTAATACTGTTTAATGAAATATAAAGTTGTTATCAATGTGTGATAGCGTCGACACGTCAATGTGAAATCTTTTGTTTTCAATGATTGAATTTACACAACGCTATCGCACCTTATAGTGGGCCGATTACCAATCTGGTCTGCGACCAAAATATTTTGACGATCGCTATTATTAGATCCACACGCGTCATTCGCAAACGATTAGTAGTCCGAAGAACATCCCAATGTTTCAAACATAGTTACTATATGTTTCAATTAGTCATTTCTCAGTTAGTTTAACATTTAAGTGATGGAATACAAATTTTGGTCAAATACTTTCATACATTTGATTTGTAATTTATTATTTATTCAAAAAAGTAAAAAAACTATGTTTCAATGAAGTAATGATTTATTTGTTAAACCATTATATCACTGTTTAATAGAGTTTGTAATTGCCAGTGTATTTGTTTGACTTGATCTAGAAACAATGTTTTGGAAGAAGTTGTAACTGTCATCTGTACAAAATGACGTGGATTTCTTTTGAGTGTCAGAAAGTCATGTTTGCGTTGGCAAAGCAATACTGTTTGCATATATACCGCGGGTTATTCTCCATTGCGTGCATTTATCGAGCATCGTCGACTTTTCCAGTTCTCGAACTCTGGACCTTTCTTCGTGTCGTCGAGTGCAATAACCGATCGTTTTACTGGCGCGAAACTTTTCGCTAGAACACAAACTACTTGTCAATCGGGATGATCAACCAATTATTCGATAAAGTCGTGTTACAAATCATGTTGATTTGTTGTTCAACACAATTACCCATTTTTCTTTGACTTCAACTTGTGAAGGTGAAGTCAAAGAAATTGGAAGATTAATTTATGAGAACTTTTTGAATAAACAAAAATTATTAAATTAAATGATTGTTTAATTTAATTTTTTTTAATTTATTGCCGTTAAAAGTAATTTTTTGAAAATTAATAATCCGAGATTTTGATTAAAAAGTCAAGCAATCCTATAAAAAGTTTTGTCAAGGAAGTCCATGATTTGCCCAGATGAATCTGAAAACATAAACAGAAACTAATAAGTACTATTAAGAGGTTTAACTGTACACAAAAACATGGCTTGTGAGTCGTCACTGCTAAGCGAAAGATCGTTCATAAGGCTAAAATCCTGGGAAATATTTTGTCATAGTCTTTGAAATAATCATGGTTCTTAACACTAGAAAGAAAAAAAGTACACCTTTCACAAATACACCTTTGCCGTGTATTTGTGAACGAAACCTGAAAATAATAAATGAGCATACTTGTCTTCCGCAGGTATAAAGTAAAAACTATAACTTGGAAGCCGACAGAATATTTTGTCTAACAGTTATTCAGTAGATGAGATAAGTGTTGCGGTTAAACACTTAAAAATATAAACACATTTTTAACAGTAAACAGTATATTTTATGATTTTACCATTACTTTTTTTATTTCATAAAACGTTTCTTATTATTTTATTAAAAATAATGCATTTAACAAATTGGTATTCAATTTAAACATGACTTCGAACATTTTAACATAATAGATTTATTGTGAATTAAACATTTTATGTTCAAAACGAAATATAAAAAGCAATATTAAAAATTAATTGCGATTTTCGTAATTTGTTCCAATACAATAATAATAATTAAACTTAGCGTTGAAAAAGACAATTTATTGCATTGAAATGAAGTTGATTAAAAAAGTTCTTTATTAGAACCTGCAGAACTATTTTAATTATACTTTTATTTTAATTACATCTAATACTTTTATGAGCGAAAAATAAAAATTTCAAGTCATTGAAATGCTTTAATTTATATATAAGCTAATGCATACATTATCATTCAGTATTTCATTATGTAGACGGAAATATTAAAAATAGTATCGGAGTAGATCATATAGCTTTACAGGCTACATTTAAACAATGCCCAGTTGAAATTTTGTCGTCAAGTGCAAACGTCGGCTTTTCGAAATGTTTAGATCACGAGAACTGTTTAGACCAGTCATGATTTGTATAAAAATTGCTTGCTTTTTTTCTTAGAATCAGATGACATATCTCTGATTCATAAGTGAATTTTGTGATCGTTCCCAGATGCCGCATTCTGTAATATGTTTGGCGGTTATTATAATAAATATTTGAATTTTTCAATGGTAAGATAAAATAAAATGGTCTCTTTTATTTATGGAATATTCATTTTTAATGTTTAATTATTTTTTAACATTTTATTTGTTTACATTTAAAATTAAATAATTAATTCTTTTTATTATAAAATGTAATTTTATTTTGCGGTTGTATTTTATTTTTGTTTAAAAATATATAAAAACAAAATTGTTTGATCGAGCGTAATAATACATAAATAATGAAATCCATAAATTCATCAAACACGGCTCATGAAATGGTTGCAGCACACATTTAATGTATGTTTCATACTCAATTACGTTTTATACTTTCGCGCCAAACAGGCGCGAGATCGTCTGGCATTATATGTACATTGAAGAGAACTTGCGTAGACTGAGAACCGTCGTTGAATTGGAAGGCAGCTGAACAGACAAAGAGTAGTTTGTTACACTGCTGCGCCAGCAGCAGAAGTAGTAGGACGCGCGTTTTCTGCACTTTCCATTTACATCTGCATTAACGTGTTTCAATGCATAAAAATGTTCCTATTTATGTAAATTATATCATTCATTAAATTCTTTTTCTATTATTTATTATCTATTATTTACAAATTTCTTTGTTTTTAATAATAATTAACAATAATGATATAAAAAACTTGAATTTAACTATTCTTTTAAACAAATTAATTGAAATTTAGTTTAGTTCTTAATATTATGCAATTAGTAATTAATAAAAAAATTTAAAAAATAAACATTGACATTTATATATTTTATTAATTAAATTATTAATTGTTATGTTACAATACATTTTAAATTCTTAAATATTTGTAAATAAAAAACATAAACAATTCTTATTTTTTTTAGTTTATTAATATTTAATATATTTTTAGGTACAAAAATGTAATTTTTAATGTATAATATATAACACTCTACAAATTCCTGAACTGTTATAATGTACCCACGCACACCGCGCCTAAATCTCCCTTCATTGTACCAAGCCATTACTACCTGCAATACTTAGTCGTTTCTCTTTTCATTCAAGTCACAAGAGAATACAATGTTTGTTCTCAAAATGCAATACCATCGTGACGCTATTTTTGTTGTTAAGTTGCCTGCAAGTAGACAAGTACAAATCGTACGAGAGATTTTGACCTCTGCGTGCAACTGGCCACTTGATTTAAGTACTTAACGAGGGCTTTCGTTTTCAAAGGACAAGAGTAATCATGCTTGATAACTCTTGACTAATTAATAAATTTCGACTTGATTAAGGTTGTTAGCGGTTTTTTTGAGCTCCGGCTAAATATGTCCAAATACAACTTGCATTGGACATATTTAATTCTTGTTTTGTTTCATTCAAACAAAAAATGTTTAAATGTTTATTTGAACATTGAAACTTAATATATTTAATAAATTAAATAAAATCAAGATAATTTTGTATAAACTATAATGTTGTTAAATATATTGAAAAACATGAATGATTACTGCAAGAAGGTGGATTGAAAGTTACTGTTCTCTATTCGTTTAGCCTTGATATTTCGCGAGTTTAATATTTAGATTCCTCTGATTTTTTCCCCTCGCGCAGCTTGATACACGGAGGTCTGCACACCTATCAGGCCGGTGTGGACAGACACGCATATAAACAGACATGACGATCCGGTTTTTGTCGAGCGAGCCCTGGATCTTTCTGACGCGCCGATCGTTTACTTTCACTGACACTGACGCATCTTCCGGAACAACGAGCCAATCCAAATTTCGAGCCGATCTCGTTCTTATCGTTTCGCGCACACTTTTCATTCTTGTCTTTTGCGTTTCTTTTGTCACCAAGCGGACGTTACGAAATGTTCGTTTTCGTTTTTTTTGCCTCCTTTGACCGCCTGATATTCATTGAATTAGTTAACCCCGACCGGTTAATATGACCCTCTTAACCATTAACCCCCGTTGCGATTCGTCGATTTCGCGTGGCAATTTGGTTCTGCCGAAAACCGGGCGGATCAATTAGGCTAATGTAAAAAAAGAACAATAAACAAAGCTAGGGAGAGAGAGAAAGAAAGACAAACAAAGATAAAAAATATGTAAAAGATAAAGACAGAGAAAACAAGATGAAAAAGAAAAGAAAACTATGTATGCTAATGATACACTGAGAGCAAAAACCAATAAAAATTACCGTGCTTGTCATAGTAAACATAAGCAATATTGTCGAAAAGCAAATAAATATGTTGTTTAATTGATATTTTGTAGTGATTTACTTGACAATTTGCATTTAGTCTACACCATTTTTAAGTAAAGGACGAACAATTTTTACCGTTCTGTTGATTACAGTCCGTATTTACGAATTATATGTAGTTTTGTTTAGAACAATTTGGTGTGTTGTTGATAATAAATGCGTGCTTTTCATTATATTTTATATTTTACTAACTTTAAATATTACTATGGTAGCACGGTAAATGTTTCGTACAATAATTGCGATCTATTTATTTTTGATTATTTGGATGAGTGAGTTTCCCGATATGACTTTTTCCATAAACAATGAAATAGTACAGTGGATAAAACAGCGGCCTAACACTTTGGAGACACGGGATCGATTCCCGGATAAACAGTTTTTTTAATCAATAAGTTTAAATTAAAAATAAATATATGTTTGTTATAAATAAATTTTACCTTACTGGTACATTATTAAATTTTTTGTTTTTATCAGTTATTCTTATATTGTGAGGATAAATTATACCCTACTGGTAAGGTAAAATTTGTTTTGTTTTGGAACTGATTTTACATCTAAAAGTTTCTTAAAATAAACCGGAAGAAACGTAATTTTAATGTTTACTCATTATTACTGATGTTTACTAAGCAACACGGTAAATTAAATGATATTTTCACATTATTTTTTATTTATTTTTTGGCTCAGTGTATTAGTTTGTGATCGGCAATTGAAAATCACAAGTTGACGCGATAACATCATCGGCCAAGAAACAGCGTTTCCGTTTGAAATACACGATGCTATCTGCCCAAAAATGTTT
>JABFPJ010002854.1:0-18002 GCA_022817425.1 Gryon sp. ZL-2020
TCTGTTAGTATCCTATGTCTTTCGAGTTTTGTTGATTTTAGTTTTGTGTTTTTTTGTTGTATTTATTTTCTTCTTTATGTTTATGTTATTTTGTTATTTTCATTTAGTTTCGTTTCATTCGTTTTTGTTAATTTGTTTTTTCGTATTTGTATTTTCATTTTCGCATTTTTTGTTATTATTTTCATTTTATTATTTGTTTCATTTTTATATTCGTTTTATTATTTGTTCTTTTTTGTTTATTTTTTTTTGTTTTGTTTCACTTGTTTTCTTTATTTTCTTTAGTGTTGTTTTTACTATTTTATTTCTTTTTCGTTTATTTTTATTTATTTTGTTTTTTTTGTATTTATATTTTTTTCTATTATTTCTATTTTATTATTTTATTTTTACACTCGTTTTATTATTTGTTTTGTTTGTTTTTTCATGTATCTTTATATATACACACACACAACTTTTGCCCTTAAAAGTTTAAAATTCGTCATCTCCCCCATCTAACATCGATCACATTGAATATTCAGAGTCACCCTCGTTACATCTCGTTACAAAGTCCATCACAATGTTTATACGCTAAATTAAATCCATTATCCGGCATCACTTTCCATTACATCGAATGATCAAACGAAACTTTTTCTTCATCCTTTTATTTCATTTTGTTTTTTTTTTTACTTTTTTTCGTATTTGTTGAAGCTAAGTTGGTTTTTGAACAATATTTTTGCATGCGAATATGCAGCTGAAGCAAAAGAGTAATGTTTTGTCTGTAAGAAAAAGGGGACGATTTATCATGGACAGTTTAAAAGGGTTTTTGAGACGCGAGTATATTTGGTACTTTATACGAAATGTGCATCATTTGTTTCGTGTTTATGATTTGGCACATTTCAATGAATTGCTAGAATTTGTCAATGAAATTTCCTGCGAAATAGAAATTTTGCAAATAAACATAAGAAAAGATGTATTTTTTTAACATTCTTAACGATCTAGGGAATTTTCTAGGAATTTTTCAGAATTTAGGAATTTTTTAAAATTAGGGTTTTTTTCTAGAGATTTTTGCAGATTTTAGGGCTTTATATAATCTAGGGTTTTTCTAGGGATTTTTGCAGAATTTAGGGTTTTTTATAATCTAGGGATTTTTCTAGGGATTTCGGCAATTTTTAGCATTTTAGGAATTTTTTTGATTCAGGCATTTTTTCGTGTTTATGATTTGGCGAAATTCAATAAAATTTCTAGAATTTGTCAATGAAATTTTCTGCGAAAAAGGAATTTTGAAAAAAAACATAAGAAACATAATCTTTTATAATCATTAATCATTAATCATTAATCATTAATCATTAATCATTAATCATTAATCATTAATCATTAATCATTAATCATTAATCATTAATCATTAATCATTAATAAAATTCCCTAGAAAATTACCCAATTTTTTGAAAATTACTTGAAAATTCCCCACGTTTCATAAAATTGTTACAAAATTCTGAAATTTCACAACTTTCGAAAAATCAGTTAAAAATCTAGATAGATATTTTTTCAAAATAGATTTTGAAAAAACCACTAAATTTCAAAATTTTCAAGAATCCGAAATTCTCAAAACTTCCCCAAATATTCCCATATTCGAAAAAATTCCCCAATATTCGGAAAATCCCCAGAAAATTTGAAATATATTTTCGAAAATTATTTTTTTAATTTTTATATTTCGAAAAGTCCCTAGGTTGTCATCAATTGTTAAAGAAAATTTCACAAAAATCGGAAAATTCCTAGAAAATTTCATATATATCGAAAAGTCCCTAGGTTTTCATCAATTGTTAAAGAAAATTTCACAAAAATCGGAAAATCCCTAGAAAATTTCATATATTTCGAAAAGTCCCTAGATTTTCATCAATTGTTAAAAGAAATTTTCCCCAAATCCCACAAAATTTTAACCATTTTCGAAAAATGCATAGACAATTTCACAAATTTAAGAAAAATCCCTAGAAAATTTCTAGATTCAACAATTTTCTATTTAATTCACTAAACGCAATACTAAAGAAAAAAAAATTCTTTAAATGTAAATTTAACTCTTTCCAAGTCTAAAGATAGAACTAAAAAAAATTATTATTATAATAACAATAATAATCTATTCCATAAAGTGAGCCTAAAACACGTTTTAAATGAGGTTTATTAGACAATACTTGGGCGATCTGCATAAGTTATGCGTAAGACGCACCGTTACTTCACCCACGCGAATCCAGATGCGTTTGCACACAAATAAGTTGCATAAGTGTCCACAAACTTGTTGTGATACGTTCGAGCGTACGGCGCTCGATTGGAAATGGAAACTTGAGTTTCCGTGGATGATGTTTCGCAATATATTATATTCCGTGGCTCCAATATATTTGCCTTCCATTTAAAAACTTTTCATTTGTTTATTGATATTTTTTGACGAATTTTAACGTGAATTTGAAAAAAATCCCCAAATCCCCAGATTAAGAAATTCCCTAGATCTAATAAGTTCCTAGATTAAAACTATTTTAACACGAAATTTCCAAGATGAAAAGTTTTGTTGAAAAAGTCCTTAGATTAATGGAAAATGTCCCCAGATTTACAAACTTGAATTACAAAGTCACTAGATCATATTGCATTATAAAAAGTCCCTAGATGGTTGAAAAAGTCCCTAGATTTACTAAGTAGAATTAAAAAATCACTATATAAAATAGTCTTCTAAAAAGTCCCTAGATTTACGAACTTGAATTTAAAAATCACTAGATAAAATTGTCTAGTAAAAAGTCCCTAGACGAACGAAAAGAGTCCCTAAATTTACATATTAGAATAAAAAAATCACTAGAGTAAAGCTTTCGTTATCAAAAATGTTTTATTACTAATTTGTATTATAAAAAAATACTTTTAGATGTTTCAGAAGCAGAACTGATGAAATTGGTGCCACACATTAAGGATGCACTTTTGATCTTCGCTATGAAAGTAATCGACTTGGCCAATTGCATTCCCTTATGCCGGAATGGGAAGACATTCAGGTAATTTTTTATTTTATTATTTATTGTTGGATTTAAAGAAAAACGAAAAAACTCCCTAGATTGGAAAAAAAATCTTAGAAAATTCCCTAAATAAAAATAAAATTGTATGGAGATTTTTCAAATTTAGGGAATAAAATGATTTCTTAAAAAATAACTTAAAAATAACATTTAAAGAAAACTGCAGTAAATTCCCTAGTTATCAAAATTCCCTAGAGTAAAAAGCCCCTAGGACATTCCCTGAATTGAAATATCCTTTAAAAATCACCAAAAATTGGAAATTTAAAAAATCCCTAGATAATTCCACAGTCCCTATAAAATACCCTAGAAATTCCCTAGGTATTTAGAAATTTCATTTAAACAAGAAAATCTTTTGTTTGCAGGCTTAAGTTCGCGAGAGTCTAAGAAGAGTGTATTATTTTACACGACAGATTGTGCAGACGATCCGGAAGACGATTTGTCTAAGTTGCAGCAGCGTAGTGTTTCACTGGTGAGTTCTATTTCTTACATTTATTATCGGATCTTACGAATAATGTAAGTACACAATATTTATAAGTAATTCAAACATTGAAGAAATATATTTTTTTTAATTTAGGTGGTTTATTAGTATCTAGGAATTTTTTTCAAATCTAGAAGTTTCTTGTTATTTAGAGATTTTTTGAAGAATATTGTCAAAACTAAAAATTTTTTCGAATTTAGAGAATTGTTTCGTATATAGGGATTTTTTCAAGTCTAGTGGATTTTTCCGTATATAGGGATTTTTTCGGATTTAGGGAATTTTTCCGTATCTAGGGATTTTTTCGAGTCTAGTGAATTTTGTCGTATCTATTGATTTTTTTGAATTCAGGGAAGTGTTCCGTATCTAGTGATTTTTTCGAGTCTAGGGAATTTTTCCGTATCTAGGGATTTTTTCGAGTCTAGTGAATTTGTCAATATCTTGGGATTTTTTCAATTCTAGTGAATTTTTCAGTATCTAGTGATTTTTAGGGATTTTGAGTTTATATAACGACTATATGCACAATAGAAAATTTTATAGGGAATATTTCAATATCAAATTTCCCAGTTTTTAGGGACATATCTGAAGAATTTTAATAACTGAGATTTTTTTATAATCCAAGTCTAATTAATTTGTTTATTTACAAAAAGTAATAAACTACAAAATATCCATGCTAAGAACTTGATATAAGAAAAAAAAGTGTACTCGTGTGTAATTAAAAAAAATAGTGGCTACTCTTAATCGATTCGATTAGCGCGCGAATCGATCGTATAAAAATCATAATAACAGTGTATCGTCGTTATCGCGATTGCCATAAATATCGAAGCCAAGTCGTCAACTCGCCGCGCGAAACGTGATATTAAGCATTAGTCTGCACAGCACAACAAATATCGCAAGATTTATTGTCGACAATTTGTTTTTCACTTTACCGACACATTTACCTGACTTTCATGCTTTAAGCAAATAAATTTTTTGGGATTTTTTTAAATCTAGGGAATTTTCTAGGGATTTTTTAAATTCAGGAAATTTTCTAGAGATTTTTATATGACATTTTTATTATTTTTAAAAAAGAAACTTTTTACTTTTAAGGGGTTTTCAGATAAAATTTGTCAATCCAGGGAATTTCCTAGGGATTTTTTTGAATCGATGGAATTTCGTAGGGATTTTTATATAAGATTTTTAACATTTTTAAAAAAGAAACTTTTTACATTTAAGGGGTTTTCATATAGAATTTTTCAATCTAGGGAATTTGATGGGGACTTTTTTTAACGGAATTTACGGATTTTTTGTATTCTAGAGGATTGTCTAGGGATTTTTGTAGAAACCTTTCAATCTAGAAAATATTTTAGCAGTTTTTTATTCTAGGGAATTTTCTAGGGATTTTCTAAGTCTAGGGAATTTTCTAGGGAATTTCGTAAAAATGAAGATTTTTACACTAGAAATCATTTAATACAGACTATATCTATAAATCTAAATGTAAACGTGAAAATTATCGAATTATGTTTTGATCGTTTTCTGTAAGCAAACGCAAAGCCCCGAAGCAAAATGATTTATGATCCTTTCTTATGGATGCGTTCGAGAAGGAACATCGCGGGACACGCACTTTATAGAAAATAACGAGCGAGCACTTATCGTCGATGCTTTAATTATGGTTTCGACGCTGTTTTACAACCAAACTATATATAAAATGACTAACGCAAGCTTTCGTTTGAATTATTTCATTTGCCTTTTGCAGTCCAACACTTTTTATTACTGCTTAGGTTTAAACGTTGGAATTTCTTGCGCTTATCATTAATCATTTGATTTTTATGCATTTTTTATTATATATTCTTCAATTTTTCTTAAATAAAAAGATATCTAGAAAATCCAGAAAAATCGCATAAAATTCTCCAGATTCAAAAGTTACTGAAAATTCCCTAGTTTGGAAAGCTTCCCTAAATAATCTTAAAAACGTCCCTAGATTGAAAAAGTCCATAAGATGGTCTAGTTTAAAATGGTCCCTAAGACTGCCCTAGATAGAAAAATTCCTAGAATGATCTCAAAAATTTCCTAGATTGAAAAAATTCCTAAAAATTATCCAGATTAAAAAGTCCCTGAAAATTTTCTAGATTCGAAAACCCCTGAAAAAGTGTTCTAGTTTTGAAAAGTTTTTAAAAAGTCCCTAGATTAATTAATTCCCTAGAAAAATCCCTAGATTATAACAATTTTATCAGATTTGAAATTCCCTACATTCTCTAAATAATTTCAAAAATGTCCCTAGATTAAAAAATCCATACAAATGGTCTAGATTAAAAAAGCCCCTAAAAATTGCCCAGATAGAAAAATTCCTAGAATGATCTCAAAAAATTCCCTAGATTGAAAAAATTCCAAAAAATATTTAATTAAAAAATTCCTGAAAATTCTCTAGATTAGAACAACCCCGAAAGAATTTCCTAGCTTTAGAAAGTTTCCAAAAAGTCCCTAGATTACTGAATCCCTTAGAAAAATCTCAAGTTTTGCTGGCAAATCAATAACCGAAGAATAAAATGGTGCTGACGCATTTCTGTTTGTCTAAAATCCACGAAACAGGTGTTCCTTTACTCACTTCCGGTTCTCTATAAACGTATATATATACACATAGATACGTAAACGTATGTATGTTATGAGAAAATTGTGTGGGCAAATTGCGATTCTCACGACAACACTCCATACAACCAACATGCACAGCCCCCAACATTTATTTGTACACACATTTTATACGTAATTTTTCTTGTTCATTTTCACGAATTCATGTTAAACACGCAACACTTTTTTTCAATTCACTTCCTTTTCATAAATTTAACCTCATTAGGTATATTTTGCTGTTATTTTTAATTGGTCGGAAATAAAATTTCAAGTATCTGGAAAAAATTGTTTTTCGAGATGAAATTTTTTAAAATTGTTATCTATCGGAATTTTCTAGGGATTTTTTATCTAGGGATTTTGCTAAACATTTTTGCAGAATTTAGAGATTTTTTAACATCTAGGGATCCCTTTAGGGATTTTTTCAGAATTTAGAGTTTTTTTATGATCTAGGGATTTCTAGGGATTTTTAACATCTAGGGACTTTTCTAGGGATTTTTTGCACAATTTAGGAATTTTTTATAATTTAGGGATTTTTTTAATTCTGGCATTTTTGTAGAACTTTGGGTTATTAGTCAAAGTCTAGTGATTTTGTTAATCTAGGGAATTTTTAATGATTTCGTTCTATGTGTATATAAATGCATATAAAATAAATCGAAGTGAAGGAACAACGTAGTTCTCTTAGTTGGCTTCACGAGGGACACGAGCAGAGGGTGGCATGGAGGTGTATCGTCACGAGAGCAAAACCGATATTTATATGAGAGAATTCCAACACGAACGCCACGAGTCAATAGGTAATTGCGGACGTGTGATGTTTGTGTGGTATTTTGTGTCAATTTATATAGCAGAAAAATGAATATTACTATACAAATATACTTGTTAAATTTTCTAGGGAATTTATAAACAAAATGTATAAACACCATATTACTAGTTTTTATATCTAGGGAATTTCATATTTGTAGGTATTTTTAAAACTCTTTAGAGTTTTTTAATAAAATTCTAGGGAATTTCATTAATTTTAGAGATTTTTTAGGGTTTTTAGAATATTTTAGAAACTTTATACTAATCTAGGGAATTTCTAGGAATTTTTAAAGATCTGGGGAATTTTGATATCTTCTTAGGAATTTTTGTTTTCATCTAATATTTTTTCAAGGAATTTCTAGGAATTTTTAAATATCTAGGGAATTTTGATATTTTCTCGAGACTTTTTATTCACTTCTAATATTTTTTCATTTTTTTAAAGAATTTAAAGAATGTTTGAATTTGTATTTGAAAAAATACCAGAACATTTCTTCGAAATGCATGCACTATTCATTACATAGAGATTTATTGCCATTATGCCATTAACGTATTTATTCAATTTGCAAATGATGATTTCAGACTGCTCTGCATACTGGCAGCCAGCACTCGGGACAGCAGCAGCAACTATTGGAACCGAGGATGGCGCAGTTGGAGACCTTGGAGGCAAAGGTAAATAACAGATATGCCAGCACTTCCGGTTTCAAATCGTTCGTCTAATGTCTTTGAATTCACTTTTTCCCACGGAAAAAGTTACTAGAAAATAACGAATTTTATTGGATATAGGGGATTTTTTAAACGTAGAACATTTTTACAATCTAGTTACTTTTTTCATCTAGAGAATTTTAAGAAACTATGGGATTATGTACAATCTAGAAAATCTTCAAAATTTAGAGACTTTTCTAGAGTCTAGGGAATTTTATAAAATCTAGTGGAATTATGAAATTTCTTTGAAATAAATAATAAAAAAAGTTACTAGACAATATCAAATTTTATGGGATATAGTGGATTTTTTAGATGTAGAACATTTTTGCAATCTAGGGATTTTTTTCATCTAGGGAATTTTCAAAATCTAGAGACTTTTTTAGAGTCTGGGGAATTTTATAAAATCTAGTGGAATTATGGAATCTCGGAAACGAAGGCAATTTTAGTGATTTTTTCAAAATCTAGGAAATTTTATAAAATCTTCAATTTTTTTCTGAAAATCTAGTGATTTCCCTAAAATCTAGGGAATTTACCATAAATTAAACCAATTACTACGATGTAGAGATTTTTATTAAAATTAAACATTATGAACAAATATGACGTAATAACACAAAAATAATTTCTTTCGAAATTCAATATCAGAAAGAAACATCCGATACGGGCGTTTAAAATGTCAACGGTAAATCTGATTGTTTTGATCCGCTGACTTTATTCGAGTTGGCGCCGTTTTCATTGTGCTGATTATTTGCGATGATTTTCGCGATAAATCACTTGTGCGGAAAAAGGAAAGATAAAACGGCTGAGGGAATTAAAATGAAATCGTGAAATACATAGCAGAAATGCTTTTTTTTTAGAAAATAATATATCTGTATATATTTATATTCACGCATGCGCACTCGATACATTTGTCATTGGCGCTAAATTATTTCGCGACATAAATTATTCGTCGCTTTCTCGCAAACCGAGACAGATTCTCGTGGTTATTAACCTCATCCTTCCTGGAGTTATTTCAGTTCAACAGAAATTTATTCTGGGAAATTTTCAGATTTTATAACAAATTTAAGTGATTTTTTAAATCTGGGGAATTTTTCAGATTTCTTAACAATTTTTAGTGATTTTTTTTAATCTGCGGAGTTTTCAGGATTTTATAACAATTTTTAGTGATTTTTCAAATCTGGGGAATTTTTAAGATTCTGGGGAATTATGTAATCCCTAGAAATATTTTGCAGTTTGGGGATTTTTCTGGGGATTTTTTAATCGTCATTTAAATGATGAGTGTTTTAAAATATAGGGAATTTTATAAATAAATGTTTATTTTGAACAAACTTTCTAGGATATTTACTAGGGAATTTTTCAATCTAAGGGATTTCTTAGAAATAATCTAATCTTTGGAATATTTTGAAATTATAAAAATATGGATATTTTTTAATTTTGTAAGTAACTATTCTAGTGAATTTTCTAGACTTTTTTATCTAGGGATTTAAACTTTTCTAGGGAAAAATATAAAAAATCGAAAATTCCCTAGAAAATTTCCCGATCCTTAAAAGTCATAAATTTAGAAACAAAGACATCAAAAAATACTTCGATGACATCGAAAAAGTTACGTTATCTGAATCCTTTGGTTGTATTTTTTTTTTTTTTTTTTTTTTTTTTTTTGAAACTTTGGTTTCTGTGTACATAAATATTTCACGGCGGACAATTGGTTTACGGTTAACACGTGGCTGATAAGTATATTTGTTTCGCATGGCCGTTACAATATGCACGTATATAGTTTAGAATTGCGCGCGGCCGTGGGATTATCACGTTTCAGATTTACGAGACCTGCAAGGCACTTACGCTAAGGCACTAACAACTTCACGCAATCCCATTAGTGCGCCTGCGTGTTTCAATGTACTTAAATATATACACACATATATATAAGCGAAAATAAAAAAATCTAGGGATTACCTAGGGACTTTTAAGAATCGACGGAATTTTTCAAAATCGAGAAACTTTTTGAATTCTAGTTTCTCTCATCTAAGAAATTTTTGAAATTTAGTGACTTTTCTAGAGTCTAGGGAATTTTACAAATCTAGTGATTTTTTGTGAAATTTTGAAAATGTGCAGATTTTAGTAAACTTTTTAGAATCTCCGAAACTAAATAACATTTTCTAGGAACTTCTTATAATCTAGGGATTTTTTTAATTTAGAGATTTTTTAATCTGGGGATTTTTTTAATATAGAGATTTTTCCATCTAGGGATTTTTTTCTTCAGACATTTTTGTTCATTCGTTCTAGAGTATTTTAGAATCTATGGATTTTTTAAGATTATTCAATCTGAAGGATATTCTAGGAACTTTTTCAATTGATGGTAATTTTGGGGAAATTTTAATATCTAGGGATTTTTTTACAACACTTTTAGTAATTTAGGCATTTTTAGACCGTTTTAGACTTTAAAAAATTGTATTGGGATTTACTGAATCTGCTAAATATTTCTAGATATAGGGAATTTTCTAGGGATTTTTAAAATTGAAAGATTGTATTATTTGAATAATTAAAAATTAATTGAATTTAAGGACTTTTTTTAGTTATTTAAGTACTTTCTGGGGATTTTTTGAATCAAGGAAATATTCTAGGGAATTTCTCTAGGAATTTTTACCTGGCGAATTTTGAAATAATTTTCTTTTAATTCTGTTAATTTTTCTAGGGTTTTTTTTTCAAATTAACTAATTCTTCATTGATTTTCAAAATTGAATAAATTCGAAAAAAATAATTTAAAAAATTGTTTTAAAAAATTGTCTGAAAAAACAATTTTTGTTGCAACTCGTTGTTTATTCGCAAAGTCGTTCCTCAAACCCACGACAAAATAATGATAACATAAATAAGCGGCATAAAAATGAAAATCAATTTGCCATGTGTTATCTTTATCGATTTCTTGTAAAAAGCCAGACGCGCAGTGCAACTTTAACATCTTCTGCTTTTTCTTCTTCTTCTTAGTCTGCGTCGTCTTCGTTTTCTTCTTTATCGGATCCGACTTTTCTTGTGTTGAATCTACGAAGTACAACTGCTTTTCTACGGAATCGTATTGTATGTAACTTTTAACGACCAGCGATTATTTCAAAGAAACAAAAAAAAATTTATAATTTTCAAATAAAGTGCAAATAACAGTTTATATTTTAATTATCAAATTTATAAATGGATATAAAATTTCGCAGAAAAATCCTTCAAAAAGTTACTACAAAATTCCCCAGAAAAAATCCGAAAAATTCGAAAAAAGTTCTTCTGAAAAATTCTTAAATATCTCTAAAAAGTGTTCAGGTTAAGACACTCAAAAAAAGTCACTAAAAAATTCTCCAGAAAAAATCGAAAAAAGTTCTTTCGACAATTTCTTAAATATCCCCAGAAAAGTCTGATACTAAAAAATCTTTAAAAAAGTCACTAAAAAATTGTCTACAAAAATCTCCGGAAATTCCCTAGAAATTCGCTCAAATAGGTTCCTGTAAAAAATCTCCCAGAAAAGTCCCTAGCCAATCTCCCGAAAATGACCCTCAAAAATAACTAAAAAATAACCAGAAAAATTCCCTAGAAAGTTTCTCAGAAAAATATTCTAAAATATTCCCTAGAAAATACCCTAGAAAATCTCCTGAAAATGTCGCTTAAAATATCACTAAAAAATAACCAGAAAAATGCCCTAGAAAGTTTCTTAGAAAAATACCCTAAAATTTCCCCCAGACACTGCCGTAGAAAAACTCCAAAAAATGGCAAGAAAATATTCTTAAAAAAGTCACTAAAAATTAAGCAAACAATTTTCTAAAAATTTCCTAAAAACTTTCTCAAAAAAATACCCTAAAATTTCCCCCAGAAAACCCCTAGAAAAAGTGAAAAAATAATTGCTTAAAAGAGTCTGTCAAATTTTGCAATATAAAATGGAAAAAAAATGATTTTGAACGTAAAATTCGATTTGCATGTTGCGTATATAATTTGGTCTTAGCAGAAAAAGAAAGTCGGAAAAAGAAAGGGAAAAAAGGGGATATGTACATTGCGTTGTCCGAGAGAGGCATAATGGGTGTTGGTGGGGGAGTATATACATCAGCTTACATGGCGTGGTTGGTTGTTTTGCATTTGCTTACACAGACGTATGTACGGGTATGGGGTATGGGTATAGGTATAGGTATGGGTATGGGGCTGGCCTTGGAAATTGGCCGGCGTTGCAAATCTGTCCTCCGGTGAGGTCGCGAGCTGGCCGTGACCGCGTGGGTCGGATATTTTATTGCTATCACAAAATGTTGCTCTAGTCTAACTAACTAAAATCACTAACTAAAGTATAATAAACTAACAAACAAAATTATCGCACTGAAATCAACCAATTAAGAAAAATCACCAAATTGAGGAACTTACTAAAGTAACTAAGAAAAGTAACTAAATATAACTAATAAAGTAACTAAAAAAAGTAACTAAAAATAACTGGTAAGGTAACTAAAAAAAGTAACTAAAAATAACTAGTAAAGTAACTAAGAAAAGTAACTAAATATAACTAGAAAAGTAAATAACTATAAATAATAAATAAACTAAAATTAGCTAACTAAAATAACCTACAATTAGCTAACCAAACTAAATATATAAAATTACTAACTAAAGTAACTAACTAATATAAATAACTAAAATTAGATACTAATTAATCTAACGAAACAAAGTATAATATAAAACTAATCAACTAAATTTAGTTACTAATATCAGCAATTGAAGTAACTAACTAAAGTAACTAAATATAACTAGTGAAGTAACTAATTATAAATAATAAATAAACTCTAATTAGCGAACTAACGTAACTAAATAAATTTCGAAACTGCATAAACTAACTAAACTAATTAAATTTAGTAATCAAAATTAATAACTGAACTAACTAAATACCATTAACTAATAAAGGAATTTTAGTAAAATAACTAATTAAAGCAATAAACTAAATTTAGTAATTGAACTAATTAAGGCAAATTATTAAATGAAGTAACTGATTAAAGTAACTAACAAAACTAAAAAACTAAATTTAGAAATTAATTTTAACTACCTAAACTAATTAAACTTAACTAAAGTTATTCACAAAAAAAGTAAAAAGTAATTTGCCAAATAAAGTAAATAACTAAAATTAGCAACTAAATTAACTAACTAAAATAATTAACTAAAATTAGATACTAACTAATCTAACTAACTAAAGCTACTTATTAAAGTATCTAACTAAATTAAATAATAAGATTTAGTAACTAATCTAATTAGCTAAAGTTAGTAACTAAAGTAACTAAACAAAGTATCATATAAAACTAACTAAATTTAGTTACTAATTTTAGCAATTGTAGTAAATAACTAAATTACAACTAATTAAATTTAGTAACTAAAGTTAATAACTAATTCAATCTAGTAACTAAAATTAGTAACTAATTCAATTTAGTAAGTAAAATTAGTAACTCAAATTAGTAACTATTTCAGTTTAGTATCTAAAATTAGTAAATAAAATTAGTAACTAATTCAATCTAGCAACTAAAATTAGTAACCAATTCAATCTAGTAACTAAAATTAATAAATAAAATTAATAACTAAAATTAATAACTAAAATTAGTAACTAAAATTATTAACTAAAATTAATAACTAAAGTTATTAACTAAAATTAGTAACTAATCCAACCGACTAAAATATGTGACTAAACTAATTAACTAAAGTATCTAATTAATCTTAATAAATAATTTTAGCAACTAATGCTTATTTTTATTTTAATTCTTCTTTTTTCTTTTCTTTCCTTTCCACGAAGACGAAATGTTATACGCAACATGCAAATAGAATAGTTTCGCTATCCGGTCAGCCGTGAACTCGCGAGGGACAATTCACCGGCAATGGGGATGATTCGAATTAATGACGGTGATTTCTCTCGTGCGTGCCAAAAGGGCATAAGTCAGATATCACACACGGACACAGCCAAACCGGTCGGCGCTCGATCCTCGACCAACCGCAAATTTGCATATTTTTCATTCAAACACTTTATCCTTCAGGGTATACCCGTTTTTTCTTGCAATGACAAAATGCGAAATGCAAAAAGTACTGATTTATGTTTAACTTTATATTTTATATTATAATTTCATAATTTATTTATAAAATGTTATAACATTTTTATTAATATTCCTACAAAAGTTCCTAGATCATTTTCTCCGAAAAGTTTGTGTATAATTCCTTAGAAAGTCACTAAAATTTCCTTCAAAAAATCCCTAGAAATATACCTAAAAAATGTCTAGACAAATTCACTAGAAATTCCCTAGAAAATTATTCTATCATTTTATTTGAATGTCCCTAGAAAATCCCCTAGAAAATTGTCTAGAAATATACCTAAAAAGTTTCTTTAAAAACTCACTAAAAATTCCGTAGAAAAAGACTGTATAAATTCAGTGGAACTTCCCCAGATAATCCCCTAGAAAATTGCCTAAAAAAATTCCCTAGAAACTATCTTAAGAAACACATTAGTATTTTTTAACATTTTTTTATAAATAATAAATAAAAGTATGTGTGATTACAGATGGCGAGCATCGAGGTTTCCTTGTCGACGACGCCGCGACGAAAAAAGGGCGGCAGTGTGTCCGGCGGCATGACATCGCCGGCCGGCCATCGGAATCGCGATCACTACAAGGAACTCGACGCACTCAAAGTCGCGTTGCGCGATAAGGAAAACATTATTCAGACGTAAGTTATAAATATATATATATATATATTCACCAATGTCATTTGTTTTAAGCATTTAATTCAAAAAAGTAACATTTAATACCTAGGGAATTTTCCAGCAATTGCTTGCATTCTAGTTATTTTTTAAAGACTTTGAGGTTCTACAAAATTTTCTTTCTTGACTTTTAATACGTAGATGATTTTCAAATTAAGAAATTTTTTTCTTGAAAAATTTTGTTTTTAGAGATTTTTCTAGGAACTTTTTGTACATAGAGATTTTTTAGAAAATTTTTAAGATTCAAGGAATAATTTGACAATTTCAAAATACACAGATTTTCAAAATCGAAAAAATTTTATAGAGATTAATAATGTTAGGGTATTTTCTAGAAATTTTCTATTTACTAGAGATATTTGTAATACACTTTTAAAGATGTTTATTCACTGGATAAATTTCTAGGGATTTCTTTAAATCTAGGTTATTCTTTTCAATTTTTATATTGGATCATATAGGGAATTTTCTAGGGATTTTTTAACTCCGGAATTTTCATATTTTATAATATAGAGAATTTTCTAGGGATTTTTTGTTGTTGAAAATTTTCGTATATTATGATATAGGGAATTTTCTCGGGATTTTTTTATATAGAGAATTTTCATATTTTATGATATAGGGGATTTTCTAGGGACTTTTATCCACGGAATTCTCATATTTTATCATATAGGGAATTTTCTAAAATTTTTTTATATTCAAGGAATTTTTTTTAATTTTTGTTCAGAATATATACAGAATTCTTCTAAATATAAAGACTTTTAATATTTTATCATTTGGGGCATTTTAGTTTAAAGCATTCTTGGAATTTAAGTACCAATTAAAAAACTTGTAAATCACTAATTAATTTGACTTTTTAATTCGGGTTTTTTTGTCTCAATTAATTACTGATTCAAACGAAAGAAAGTAATATTATTCATTAATCTGGGTTTAATTGATAGTTTAAAGGGACAGCTGTGCAATACACTGAGTAACCGGTTGGCGCTGCGCAACGGAGCACCACCCCTCACGGAAGCGGACAGAGAAGCCACGGAGGAGCGTCTTCAAAGACTGCGTCGAGATGCCGACAATAAGCGACTCGCCATTAAGAATCTCAAACTGGCATTGGAACGTCTCGACATCACCGAGTGAGTGTCCATTCAATTCAACTTTATTTCGCTAATGTCTCTCTTGAATCACTTTTACACTTGTTTCAAGTTGCATCGAACAGGAGACTGTTTCTTTTTTGCAATATCAGCATTGAAAATGTCACGCATTTTGTTATTTTTCTAGAGAAATTTAAATCTAGGAATTTTCCTAGGGAATTCATGAATCTAGGGATTTTCTATGGAATTTATCAATCTAGGGATTTTCTAGGGAATTTATCAATCTAGGGATTTTCTAGGGAATTTATCCATCTAGGGATTTTCTAAGGACTTTATGAATCTAGGAATTTTCTGGGGAATTAAACAATTTAGAGAACTTTTAAAGGAATTTATCAATCTAGGGATTTTTTAGGAAATTTATCAAGCAAAAATAAGATCTAGGGTTTTTAGACATTTTAAAATATGTAGGTTTCTAGGGAACTTTTAAAATCTTGGAATTTTTAACGGAATCTTGAAATCTAGGTTTTTTATAGGGAATTTTAAAATCTCGGAGATTTCTAGCGAATATTGATATTTATGCAATTTGTTTATCCAAAACATGTTCTAGACATTTTTAAGTATATAATTTTCCAATTTATTTTTAAACGGGAAATAAAATATGCGGATTTTCTAGTAAAATTTCCAAATCTAGTTATTTTCTCGGATATTTTAAAATATAAAATAAATTAATTCAGTAACTTTTCTACAATTTGTAAAATATAGGGATTTTCTAGTAAATTTCCAAATCTAGGGATTTTCTAGGGAATTTTAAAAAGTAAAACATATTCAAGCAATTTCTAGTTTTAGAAACATTTTTTATTCGCGTAATCTCACTTCTTTAAATTTAATTAGCAATTTAAACTAACTTCACTAAACAACTTAATTTTTGCTGAAAAAAAAATTTTTTTTTTCATTTCTCTAATCTCGTTTTTTTATTCCAATTTGCAGCAACATCGATGTGCGAATTCAACAAGCCGAACTGGAGTATCGATTGGGTCGCGAGGAGCTCGAGTTACTCACGCTTCGGGAAGAGAGTCGCGCGCTTCAAGCGGCCCTGGAGTTGGCGGAAACGCAGGAGAAACAAAAAAACGATACCATCTTCAGGTATCAAATTTGAAATTCAAATTTGCCGCCTTTTTTCAAATCTTATTCCACTTCCTTGCTTTAATAATGCTTTTCTTTCGTGTTTGTATTTAAGTACCGTAAATAATGTAGCGTTATTCTTAACTTATATGTGTTTATTTTGCGTCAGTTGCATTTCCGGAATTCAACAAGTTACGATCCACGCGGTGGAAGTGAGTGCGGATCCGAAGAGTCCGCGATTTGGCGCAGGGCCGAGGGACGATGTGGCAGGCCTTTACGTGGATTGGGCGGTCGAGGATTCGGGATTGTGTAAGGGAGATCGGTATGTTGATATATATTCATATTTATTTTTTTATATGTTCAATATTTAATTTCAAATTTCTATCTAGGGAATTTTTTAGGGATTTCTACGGAATTTTCTAGGGATATCTAAGAAATTTTCTAGTGATATTTGTCATCTAGTATCTTAGCATATGGGGAATTTTCAGAAACTTTCATTATCTAGGGAATTATCTGGGGATATCTAGGCATTTTTCTAGGGATATTTGGCATATAGTATCTTAACATCTGGGGAATTTCCAAGAACATTCATTATCTAGGGAATTGTTTAGAGATATTTAGGACTTTTCTAGGAACATTTTTCATCTAGTATTTTAGAATCTAGGGAATTTTCAGAAACATTTATTATCTAGGACATTTTCTAGAGATATCAAGAACATCTTTTAAGGACATTTGTCACCTAGTATCTTAGCATCTGGGGAATTTTCGTAAACATGTATTATCTAGGGAAATTTTCTAGGGATATCTAGGTTTTTTTCTAGGGACATTTGTCATCCAGTATCTTAGCGTCTGGGGAATTTTCAGAAACATTTATTATCTCCAGACTTTTTATCAATTGCTGTAAACTAGGGAATTTGCTGGAGATATCTAAGGAATTCTCTAGGGACATTTGTCAGCTAGTATCTTAACATCTAAGGATTTTTTAGTAACGTTCATTATCTGGAAAATTGACAATTTTCTAGAGAATTCTTAGAATTTTAGGGATTTTTCTAGGGAAATCTCGGATATTTTCTAGGTACTTTTGTCATCTAGTATTTTAGCATCTGGAGAATTTTCAAAGACTTTCATTATCTAGGGAATTTTCTAGGGATATCTAGGACTTTTTCTGGAGACTTTTGTCATCTAGTATCTTAGCATCTGGGGAATTTTAAGAAATATTCAGTATCTAGAGAATTTTTATCAATTGCTTCAAACTAGTACTATTTGCTGCAGATTCTTGGTCATTTAGACAATTTTCTAGGAAATGTTTGCAATGATTAAATTTTTTAGAAAGTTTGTTTAAGAATCTAAAAAATTGTATAGGGTCTTTTAATCATATACATATACATATACATATACATATACATATACATATACATATACATATACATATACATATACATATACATATACATATACATATACATATACAT
>JABFPJ010002855.1:0-17992 GCA_022817425.1 Gryon sp. ZL-2020
TCATCGAGTTCTCATTGAGTCGCAAACGAGTCGTTAGAGAGTCATCAGGCACTCATCAACAATACGTCAGCGAGTCGTTGTAATTTTTCATTTTTTTACGATTCGATAGCGAGTCGTCAGCGAGTCGCTTGCGAAGCGTCACCAATTTCAGCATCGCTGACGAATCGCTAACGAGTCGTCATCGAGTCGTCAGCGAGTCGCATATTTTTAACTGGGTCGTGCGTAAATTAGAAATATTTTATTTGTTCTATAAATGAATGTGTAAAATGTCTCATTGGTTATATTTCCAGTTTAAATATCTTGCTAAATTGTGTTATTTGAATAAAATTGGCCATAAAATACGTTAGTACACCAAAACTATACATTAAATAACTATTTAAGTTATAAACATTTACATATTATCTGAAAATGACTTCCTTAATTTTTCTTTTCTAATAAACAAGAATCTTTCTGTTGTCTAAAAACTTGCACGCCGGAAGATAAAGATAAGATTACATTTCGTATAACTTTGATTGTAAAAGTTATGTAAATGAAGGATTACGAAATGCCGCATATAGAAAGTAGAACGTAAAGTCTTGATGGTCAATGGGATGCGTGAAATTTTGTTCAGTTGACAAACTTATAACAAACTTTTGTTTCTTTTTCAGATGAACTTCTCCCACCATTTTGGAGATCTACTCACATTCAGTTACTGTTACGCTTATCGCTCGCGGTACACACGCTTATGAAAATCCGCAACATGTAAATCTTACATAACATCATTACGGCGCTTGTAACCTTTGATGTAATATCGAAGTTTAAATGCAGCGTTGGCGTTTGAAATGTTAGTGACGCAAAAAAAGAGTCATAGTTATGTGAATGGACGGAAGAATACAAACAAAAATATATTCAAGAAGAAATGTTTTTTGCTAATGGAAAATGTTGCCTAAACGCAACAGAGAGGCTCGGCAAGAGAGAAGACGCGAGACATTTTCGGGGGATATCTGCGAGGCGCAAGAAAATCACCGACGTGGTATTTATTGGATAAAAAGGCAGGCAATAAACGTGACTAATTGGTCGCCAAATACCATCGTTCGAGCGCTAATCTGTTGTAATACTGACTTAACTCGTGAAACTCACATTCTGCGCACTGACTATTGCATCATAATCAGTGCCTTTTCAAATAACGATCATGATACCAGAAGAAGGAAGGTTCCGCTTAACGAGCCTGCTTTACATTATTTTGATAGATGATTGTTTGAAGACGACAGTTTGTAAATGTTATAATAAATAGCTTTGGCTGCAATTGTTTTCTTATATTATAAACGGATAAATGAACATTTTTATCTCTATATATCAAATTGTACTGCAAGTTTATGGTTTGACGAGAAAATTTGAGCAGAAAGAATTTGAATGAGAAAGGAAAGTGAAAATGATGAAAATGCACGAGAACGAACGATTGGTTTGAAATTGTTAGTCAATCACTATGTACAAGCAGTGATAATTAACGTAAATCCTAATTGATACGAATTATAATTATTCATTAGATCACATAAAAGTGCATCATCCATTGCCTAGTCGCATAATCTGAAACGAGCTGCTCGGTCAACATTCCATGATCAGGCCGCATTCAATAAAATGATTATCCGTGTACACATATATATACGCCTGCTCATAAATCCCGCAAACTCCGTGTATAAACATCCATAAAATATGCGTAATCGCGTATAATCACGCTCGATCCCACGTACAAATTTAACTGTGCACACCATGTTAGTAATTTGGCCCTGGTTAGGATGCCACGTTGGACCATTTTAGGCTCATAACATAGGATTACATGAAAAATGACGTTCCAAAAAGGATCTGAAATGGTAACCTCATCGGATCCTACTTATGAATGTAATCGCAGGTTCTCATAAGACAATGTTTAGAAATACTATTCAAGGATATATCTGGCTTGGCTCTGCTATGACAACCTCAAAATAAGGGAGTTAGAAGTACATCTTATATGATATAAATATCTTCATGCCAAGTAGAACAACTTGCTTAGTTTCAGATTGTATTAAATATATTTTGCAACTAATCCTGCAAGGGACTAAGTGTGATTTGACATGGATTATTGAATATGAAATTAAATATTGAAATTAAATTTTAACGTATATAATACAACAAATGTAACTATATTATAGCTTTTCTATTAACATTATGGAAAATGTCTATGTTTCATAGATATAACTTTTTCTGTGAAAATGTATATCAGGAAGACCTAATTAGAAGATATGGTTGTCGGATCAAGGTCTCGTCTCAAAGAGTTAACAAATTATACTTGGAATTTGTCACGGAATTCTGTACTATAATATTATTCATCATGCAAATTCCCATCTTGTGTCTTCATCTTTGCTTTTTAGCTTCTTAGTTTTGCAAATGGCACAAAACTGATGAGCTATTTTGAAGTCGGAACAATGTGCTGTCTGGGCGATTGAAATCGCAGTTGCACTAAGTCTGTTGTGAATATTTGCGTCTGAATGTGATTAGTATTCGAAAAGACGGCGTGGCTTGGTTGTAGCGTGCTTGTACACTTGGAATACGTGGACGCGTGAGTGGCCTGCCCAGTGCGTAAGATGCGTGCATCGCTTAGCATGATTCGTGTCGGCCCTAAAGGTCGACGCTACGGCTTACATAACCACCATCACCTTCTACTGTCCGTCTGTCTTTCTCTATTCCATTTGCGATTTATCGCAAAAGTTCTATGCTAGCCTCGGGCCTCGACTTCTATAGGTTACCTTCCACGCGAGAAAGAAAGGGTTCAGACGCTCTAACGGCCCGCGAATCACTCGCTAAGAAAATTACCTAAGTGAATTACTCATTAGAATAGCCATAAATATACCGCCGTTTGCCAATTTATGCTCAAATCCTTTGCGTTGCTTTTCAAATCGGGCAGAAAGTCATGTTAGGATTTTACCTATATTTATTTACTTACTTATTTATGCATTAGTTACTTGTGCTGATGAAATTTTGATTGCAAATGAATTCGAAAAATAGGATAAGAAATAATGCAGCGGTGAAATGATGGGTTTTTGCAAATGTATCTTATTGGATTATACTTTTTGGTTTGAGTTATTGTAATTATATTATATTGTAACAAAAAAGAAGAAATAATAATGTATAGTAACAGCAGAAAGCAAAAATGGAATGTTTTTTGTAATGTTTAATTATTCAGTTTATTATATGTTATTATGATGGAATTTCAATTATTGCTTGAAATAATTATTTGTAAGAATAAGCCACGGAACAAAAAGAAGTCAATTATCTCAATTGACAATGCTGAATGTATATGACACACTTATTCTTTTGAAACGTAAACATTCATTGTTCCCTGCAGACACAGTTTTTTTAATAAACCCTTTTTTAATATCTTCGCAAAATATGTTGTAATGTGACAAATTTTTTATTAAAGTTGAAATACTGTCTTTCATTTAAGTTCTTTTTTATTTCATTATAATTATGATTAATACATTTATTTCGATCTGTTAATAATAATAAAGTAACGCAATTTTATATTTTTAAAAATAAATTTGACTTTTTCCTCGTCATATTCCAAAATTCTCGTCAAATTAACATTATCTTCTCACAAATACTAAAATATTCATAATAATATATTATTATGAATATTACATATATTAATAATAATGTATGTAAATAAATATATTGTACTTTCAAGGAAGCATTAGTAATGTTTAAGTCAACTACATTTATATGTATTTATCATAAGAGATGCGCTTTATTAGACAAAATAGTATTTATATATTTATAGTTTTTTTTGTACGTGTCTAAATAATACAAATTAAAAAATGCATTAGTTTAGTTAAGATAATAATAAATGTAAAGTACAAGTTTCATTACTATAATATTCAGCATTAGCTGATTCGAAATATCGTTAAATTAGACACTCTATTAATATATTTCTCCTGTATATTTCAATAACAAGTATATTATAAAAATGAATTCCACAATATCTTACTACGAAAATGCTATTTGTTGTATAAATTAAATTTAATTTATGCTCATCAAAGCATTCAGTTCTTCTATAATTTGTACTCTATTGAAAAACTGGTTTTACTTTTTACTATTACACAAGTAGTAAAAAATACTTAATAGTAAAATGAACTGCAATTGCCTTTTATAGTAGTAAAAAAAGTAACATCCTCACTTTAATAATGAATATTGCACAATTATCGCTATAATTGGTACGAACATTGTCGCTAACTACGCTTTCTTTTGAGTCGTGTTTGAATCAGTGAAAAAATAGCAAATAGCAGTAACAAAATCATCGAACAACTAACTTCTTATTCATTATTTGAAATCAAAGGTCTTAACGATGCTTATTTGAACATTCCACAGAAAATTCTACCTCATTAAGTAATAAAAATTGATAGGAGGAAGAGGATGTCGATGGTCGAACGATGGGTCTACAACATCGTGTAAAGTAGACTATGTTATGTATTAAGTAGCGATTTTGAAAGAAACAAAAACGCTTTGTGGATCAATTAAGTGTTTGCAGTATAGTAACTAACATAAGTCGTTGATTATAAACTTAGCTATAAACTTAATATCAAACTATGTCCAATTTTTTTAAAGAAACATAATGTTACCTAAGAAAGATGCAATCACTTTTTCATTTTGTTAAATATTCATTAATATAGAATTGTTCTTAAAACTATAATTATATATGACAAAAAATTTGTATCAGAAGAAGAATAAGGAAAAAAGCAGCGTGAAGAAATAGACATGCCTATAGGTCCATGCCAATAAAGGCATATTTTACTGTCCAGTGCACCACCTCAATGTCATAAAAGATCATCGTCGTATCAACGGAGCTGTTTGCAAACTAACGTAGATACATATAAGATACTGAATCACCATCGCTTTATGCAGTTATCAACAAAAAGTCCATAAGACTGAGTCAAAGACTCGCCAGCAATTGTACACCAACCGGAGTACTTCAACTATCAGAAGCTCTTAGACATTTATCGTTGTTTTTTTCAACTGTACATAAACATGTTCAATAAATGGAATTAATTGAATTCAAGAAAAACCGAAAACGGCTTCCAAAAGAAAGATCTTAATTATAATATCAAATTTGTAATTCAGTATTTTACATTTATAATACACTTATTTTGAATCAAATCGATTTTCGTAAATACATTTAATTGTAAAAAAAACCCATCGTTGAATATTAAATGTTGTCTATAAGTGAGACAAAGTGATATGTACTTTTAATCGAGTAGATGAGTCCATAGCTCTGTATTATACATTCCTTTCGGATGACCGGGACAGTTTTGGTTCGCCTGGGTCGTCGGTGACAGCGACCTCGTTGCTGAAGACTTCGATATTGATCTCTCGATAAAAATAAACCACCAACCACCACCAAAATCCCGTTGTCTCGCGCTTGCAGCTTATATACCTTGTTATACGCTATTAACGCTCTATTTTATCAAGTTATCTCTCGTCGTCTGGAGGGGGAACGCAGGGGGGAGGGGGACAAGCATTACCCGATTCACAGACTCAGGGATATATTGCACAAGGTCGGCGAACTTTAGAGCATGCGATAAAATTAAAATCCGTCTTTGTGAAAATTAATGTCTTCAAATTTAGCGAATAATTAAAGCTTTCGTCTTAATTCAGTATCGAAAGACATTTTGAAATATTTATCAGAGAAAAAGATGTTAAATTGTTTGTGTGCTAAATAATCATGCTTAAGTTAATTAACGTTGTGCTTTAAAATTAACTGCATTGAATGTTCATTAATTGTTGTGGTTATAAAATGCGCAGACAAAAAAACGGAAATGAGATTATACTGGTATTGCATGCAGACAAATTAAACGATTATATTTAAATTATTAAAGCAGAATGGAAGATGAACGATATTAATTATGATTTACTATTCTCAGAAATATTTTGTATCAAATTATTTGTATGATAGACAATTTACTCTATAATTTAGATTAATATTAAAATCGATTTAAATCTATGTATCATGAAAATATAGTGATAAATTTTGCAACTTATCTTAGTCTAAGTTACAAAATACCCATGACATTAAGCGAAACTATGAATAATAAAGACATATTAGTTACAAACAGAAAAACGAAAGCAGTTACTTGAATTTAATGTTGAAAGGAATGAAATTGTGATTCGTTATGCGTAGCCAAATGCGATCGTTAATTAAGGACAATAAAAATTCTTCGCTTAACGACCCCATGTGAATAAACCTTTTAGATTGACCTTTGCAATCATTCACATTCTGTGTTTCTCCGATTCCGACTAGAACGGAAACGCATAGCTAAGCGTATTCCTTGTCTGTTTGTAAAGGCAATAACGGATTCGAGGTCCGTGGAACGTGGCTGTTCGTCGTTGAATTCATAATCTTCTAAACATATTTGTTCATTGTGTTGTTGGAAGACAGTTTCGCAGGACGTTGACGCATTCTGAAACAAAGAACTGCGAAGTCAAAAAATGCCTTGCGAAGAGAATGACGGAAAAAAGTCTCTTAACAGGAAGAATCATTTTTTATTAAGTATACATACAAATCTTATCGAAACCTTAAGAGTTGATTAATATATTAGATTAATATATTAGATGTTGATTATATTAGAAAATATCTTAAGAAACTTTGTTTAAGAAAATTGATTTGAATTCAGTTCCTCAATAAAGTAAAGTTGTATAAATTTTGCATTGATGAAAAATAAAAACAAAATGTAAACATTGCTTTTGAGTTATAATGTAGAATGAGTAAACAAATAAATAACAATAATTTTTTATCTTTTTTAATTTGATAGGTGATGAAACGACCAACGCGAGGCGATGTTTGCACAGAAGCAGCATGAAAAACGTCGTACATTGGTTTATGAGCCAAACTGAAAGCCCCTTCGTTGTCCGCGTGCTCTCGCCGCGGGATACTCTCGTTAATATTCATGCGGCATTACTTCCTGTTACGTACTTCACGATACACTTACAAACGCCGATATGCCGTATATTTGTGTACAAAACTCGTCCTGTTGGGACGATTGCACGGTGACTTGCTCAATTGCATTTCAACACCCGAATAACCCACGACAATCTCTCAGAGGAAAACCCAGATTACCAACTGTGTACAATGTCATTTTATATGATCCGTATAGCCTAGAATCAAGTTCAATTAATTGGATATTTTAAAACAAGTATTCTTTCACATTTTTAAGTTATGCCATTAAAATATTGTAGAATAATTAATTTTAATATATAATTTTATTATATATGTTTTTGGATTTTAAAATAATACGGATATAAAGTTGTAAATACAACTAGTGCCATCTACAATGGTCAGTCAGAGATTCATAAATGTCGCTTATGTTATCCGAAAATAATAATAATAAATGAAACTGATAATAAGTCTTGACAGACTGTAAATACATTATAAATAAACTTAAACAAGATTTTTAAATTATATAACATGATTTTACAATAACATAAATAACTAACTGATAAGTAGATTGTGATGTAACCCAACTGATATAGTAGATTTAACTATAGTTAAAGTAGTAATCGTGTTTACCAACGGTAGGCATATTATAGTATATCGATAATTATTGAAAAAATAATTCTTTGATATTTTGATATTGATTAATTAAACTAATATGATTTATAACTTTTAAGACGTTTAGCATGTAGAAGATAAATTAATTAGAAAAGTGTTGTCTTCTTATCAGTACTAAAGAAATCTGCAGGACCAGATTGACCCATAAAGTTCTGCATGTTCTGGAAATTGTAAAGCATTTTTTTCGGTTCTGAAAGGTAAATCAAACAATAAATTGAAAACAACTTTGGAAAAAGTTAAACTTATTAAAAATGTTTCAAATGCATTTAAATGTTTACCTTTTTCGCTCGCATTTTTTTCCTTTGATTTTCCAGTTTGGTTTGATTTTTGTAGTTGATTGAAATTCATTTTACTTCCCATACTAGGTGGTGATATATTACCAACGTTTTTAGCAAATGTCATTTCAGAAGTCATTGAAGTAGCTGGATCGTAATCTGTAGAAAATGTAAAATTATTAAATAAACAATATTAAAATTAAAATTATTAAATATATCTCGTTTAAAAAATTAATTAATTTTATTTTTAAATATTAATAGAAATCGCTTTTAATTATTTCACTTTGCATTTAAATATATAACATAATTACTAATTTTATTTGTATAATTTTTTTAATTATTAATATTTTCATTAAAATATTTGAAATAAACTCAATTTTCATCAAAAATAGAATTAACTGGTTTTCCATAGATTTAAAAAATATTCATTCATCCGGAATTGAACAAAAAAATATACCCGTATCCATGTCACTGATTGGCGAAAAGGGACGATTTTCTATTCTGTCCATCTCAAAATCAGTTTCGCTTGCATCTGTATTAGATATAAATATAAATTAATCAATATCTTACCATTTACTTGTAGAAATTTAATTTAATATAATATAATTTATCTTTACCGTCCATTGCATTTTGATTTTCATTATTATTCGGATTATGTTCTACTGCTACATTATTTTCAGGCTGCATAGTAAATTGAGCTGAAAACATATCTGAGGCTGCATTTGTAGCGAAATTACTACGGAAAAACTCGAAATTATGTTTAACATTTTCCACTGATTTAATAATTGGTCCAGGTTTTGGTGTTTTATTTGGTGTTTTACTAGTAGAAGCAGTATTTATGTCTGTCATTTGTTCATCGTTTATGAAAGATTTCATTGAATTCATAGGAGATATTGATGTATTTGAAAATGAACGATTACGACGTTCCTCTGAAATTGACTTTTGTTTATTATCGTATTCTATAACTGTGCTACTACTGCAAGTACAGAGATCATTAACAATTGCACCTAAAAATATATTAATGTATAAAAGATATATACACAATTATTAAATACGAAATGATGTAATTATTTGCAACGAAAACAGATACATACTGTTAATGCTGATTGAACAATTTAGATTATCAGCTGGATCATTCATTTCTGCAAGCATTACCAAGGGTGGTGAATGTACAAAAGTTCTATCTAAATTGTCGTCCACTGTGCTGCTGCATTCTTGTATTTCACTTATTTTATTATTATCTGTAGACAAATGGTTGAATGCAAATAAATTGTGGTATAACAAATAACAAAATAAATGGATAAAATTAACATTATATGTTAATAATATGAAATAATAATAGTAGCAAATAATATGAAATTAAACATATATAATTATTGATAGCTTAAGTTTACACAAAAGTATACCTGTATTTGAGACATTTAAGTTATTATCGCACGAATTTGCTGGTGCTAAATCCATGGATTGCTGTCTTGATAATGGACGTTCATTTTCTATGGGAGAATCTTTTTTTGGAGATTTTTTATCGTCTTCAACATTTTTTCCTGACAATATAAAAATCGGAAATATAACAAATATTAAAAAGACATTAATCATTTTAATAATAATAATTATAATAATTACAATAATCAAAAAATATAAAAAATAATATTTAAATAAATAGGTTATAAGGGATAAATTTAATATACTTGTAGTCGAAGATGACGAAGGTTCATTTTGACATGACGTATTACAGCTTTGTTGAAAACGATCAGATTCGTTATCCAATAATAAGATGTCTTCCCATACAACTGTACTTACAGATATAGTGTCTAAAAATATACTTTAAATAGAAATTTCGAAAAAAAACATTAATATATATATTCATATAATTTATATACTTTACCTGAAGTATCTTTTTGTTTTTGATATAAATTCGTCACTGGCGGTGGCATTAAGAAACAAGAATCAACAGATTTAGATGAACATAAGGATTCATTCTATAAATAAATAATTATAAAAATACAGTTTTATATTTTCGTTTAAAAGTTCATATAAGTAAACAGTGTTTATTAAATAAATAGTGATATAAAAATGTCGACATTGATAAGATTGTCGGACTCACTTCAAGTTTTAAAAGTGCCAAATTCGTCTTGAGTTCTTCATTAGTTTCGTATATACTTTGCAATTCGTTTTCCAATCTACGTCGCTCGAGAGAAGCTTTGGCAAAATCAATTACAGCAACTTGGAATCTCCTGTTGTCTATGTTTTCGCGAATCTTATTCATTTGTTTTTGATAACGAAGCTGATTTTGAAGTAATGAGAGTTTAAATTTAGCTTGAAGAAATTTTTTGTACGCATTTTCTCTGTTAATTGCCATTGGAACCGTTTCCCATTCAGTCTAATTTAATATATAAAACATATGACGTATACAATTATTATAAAATGTAACAATTATTTGTGATATATTTTTTAAATAAAATAATTAATATCAAATCAAAATAATGTTCAAGAGCATGAGTTAAATTTGAAAATACCTCAGATGATTCCCACAAAGCTTTCAATTTTGTACACTGATCTTCTTCAAATTTTTCTTCATGAGCCATTTCTTTACACTTCGATGAAACACCAGCATCCACTAAAGCTATTTTATATTCCAATTTCTTTTGCTCAGCTTCTAATCTAAGTTTAAGTAAAATAATATTCTCGAATTATTAAATGTTTGAACAATAATTATTATAAGAATATCGACTTTATTTTACCTTTGTATAGTTTCGATCCAATATTGTTGTTCCTTTTCTTTTGCCTCAAGTTTAATTTTCCATAGTTCATATTCATTTTTCTTTTCTTTTAATTCAACATCTAATTTTTTATTGTTAGTTAAGTAAGCTAAAATAAAATAGAAAATTATATATACAATTTTGGATAAATAAAACTAATGTACTAAAATTTAATTTATCTGAGTAATTAATTTTGGATTGATTTTCAAATTTAAGACCATAACTAACCATTTAATTCCTTTGTTTTTTCTTCAATTAAAGCTTTCCATACTGCATCTGGAAGGTCATCTTTTAAATCAGATTGTTCCTCTTTGCTCGTTGAAGTGTTCATTTTCAATTAACTGTAATTTCATCAAACAAATGTTGGAATAGCAATTTGATTTTTATTAACTAACTTTACCATTAATAAAGTTATAAACAATTAATTTGAAACAATTAATGAAGACAACAATATCTCACAATAATAAGGAAATACCATATAACACATATGTTTGATATTTACAGTGCGGATAAACAACTGATTTAATATAAACAGACGAAAGCGCCATTAAAACTTATTGTGGTGAAAATTGGAAACACATTAAGTACGTATTTTGACATAAGCCAAATGTATATATAATAAAGATATTAAATATATTTAATTTTGCAGTGTATAGCTAAATATTTTAAAAAGTTAATTAAGTAAACAATGATAATAATTAATTAATTGATTGAAATTTTAAGAATTGATGTATTTTTTTTAAATACACTACATATTTGTAATTTTAATACATTATACATCAATATTTTCACGTTTCAGCGGATAAAGTTAATATGATAAAATGGATAAAAAAGAAGCATGAGGAATAGCTATAGGATAATATAATAAGTAGAAGATATTAAAATAAGTGGCAATCATACCGGGATATTTGATATAATAAAAGGAAAAAAGTAAGTTATTCTCAGCGTGATGTAAATTGAAGATCCACCGTGGTTGTTCCATTCCATAATCCTATACTTCTTTTATTGTACATTTTTTGCTGCGACTCAATTTAATGACTAATTTGAACTGAACAATAAAAACAATAAAACTATGTTGAAAACCGATTAAATTATATTATAAAATATTATGGTGACTTAACTTCAATGATTTTTTTTTATGTTATAAAATGTATATTATAAATAAATCTATTGCGTATTAAAATAAAAATATAATCTTCCACAATATTATCAATGCTGAAATCTTTAATTACATAAATGTCTTTTAATAAAAAAAAACTTCTTGTGATTAGATTTTTTTTAATTTTATGATGTAATATTTTTAAATTTTTACACATTCTAATTTATAATTATGCTTTGATAATACACGGAATTAGAAAGGATTCTCTTTAAGATCTAATGCAAAACAAAGTTAATAAGTTTAATTAGGTTTTACACTTTGGATTAAGCTAGTAATCTGCGAAATTAACGTAACATTACATTTTCGGCGGTACAATGTCTGAGATTTAAAACTCAAATTAAATGTAAAAGAAAGTTTTACATTTCAGGATTCTGCAGATAAATATTTTATTCACTCAGCTACGTTGTTTTAACTATTTTTATTACATACAACTAAATCTGTTTAAACAATTTAAACTTTAAATAAAGATAAATTGTTAGCAATTAAAGAAAAATATTGAATATTTTTAATATACAATTTTTATTTGACAAGCAATAATTTCAAAATGGTTTATCAATTTTCTAAGACATAAAGCTTTTCTTCATTCTGATCGTAGACAGAAAATGTTCTGAAAAAGTAGCACTTATATGTGTGTGGTGTCTACCAGATGTCATGCTCAGAACATCAATTCACTTTTTTATATATTTTTTCCCACTACTATCATAATGAGAATGGCCATCATTTTTTAAAAATATTTTACAAAAACAGTATCTAATTGAGATGTACATATATAAAGTAGTAAATTTTGGTAGAAAATATAAATAAAAAATGATATAATATATTAAATTAAATAATGAAATATTGATATTTTTTACATCAAGTTTCTACATAAATAACTATATATTTGATATGTTATTTAATTTATCAATATTTACTGTTGAATTAAAAATATTTTACTTTATTAATAAATAAAATTAATTTACGTTTGCATAAAATTATTAATATTTATAAACATAACAATAATATTTCAATTGATTTATTATAACTTGTTTAAAATTCAATGATAATATCTGATTTTCAATAACTAAAAATGATTTAATATACATTACAAATATTCAACAAACGTTAAAGTTGTATATTTGCATATAAAAATATTGATTGAAAGTAAGTTTTGAAATATACATAAAACATTTTATAACATGATTTTATACTATTGGAATTATAGTCTACTCTTTTTAAAATGACATCTTTATTCAATTTACCTTCTTTTCTTATTCAAATGATATTTTAAATAATATTTTTGTCCGGTTTTAGGAACCACGATCAACTTCTTCAACTATTTTTTAGTCTTTTTTAGATGATTCAAAGATTTATTCAACAAATCTTTTCTTCACGGACGTCTGAAGAAATTTCTGACATTTCTTTCTTAATATTTGTATAAACATTTAACTTGTCGTGAAACCACCACATACGATTAAGTTCCTTCAGCAATCTGTTTTGGTAAATACGGTATTCTGTATTTTCGCACACTGAGAGTTACATATCATTTAAGTACACAAAAGTTCATACTATATTAAACCCCACAGTGAAAACAGTTTTTCGTAATAAAGTATAATTTTATGAGTGGCATTTTTGTCACAAATAAATTTGATATTCAATTATTATAATGTTAAAATAAACAAAAGGAATTAATTAATCTAACAAAAATTATTTCATGTCATTAATAAAAATGGTGTGATTTTTAATAAAAACACAAATTAATTGTTGTAATCCACTAAAAAATATTAATAATTCAAAAATGAACATTTTTGTATTTCTTAACAAATAATCTTAAAATTAGTAACTAATGTTTGAAAATGAAACAAATTTTTTTAATAATCATTTGATTTAATATTATCGTGGTGATAAATAAGACGTTATTTGTACGTTGTGAAAAAGTCGAGTTTTACGATTCCACAAAACATTATTGATTGAAATTAGATCTGTAAGTTAATGGTAGTTCTGAATTACTTCGTATGTTCTTATTTCACTAAAAATAGAATATTTTTATAACCCATTTTAAATAAAAAAATGCTAATAGAATATACTAAATTGTAACTGACAAATTGAAAAATGAGAATGGTTAACTTTATTAACCCTGAGTATACATTCATAGTATTTCATAGATAAAAATTAAGTATGAAATAATATGAATATTGCAACAGGAATTTTACAGTAATAGTATGTTATATCATAATATTCTACTTAAGAATCCCTATGAAATATTATAAAAAACTTTGAAACATTATAAAAAAATATTTTATTTATGTAACGATTGAAATCTCAATTGAAAAAAAGTTTTCATTGAGATTTTTCATATTAATTCATAAATAAAATATTTTCTATAATGTTTCAAAATTATTTATAATATTTCATAGGGATTCTTAAGTAGAATATTATGAAATAACATACTATTACTATGAAATTCCTGTTGCAACATTCATATTATTTGATACTTAATTTTTATCTATGAAATACTATGAACGTATACTCAGGGAATCGAATACATTGAATAAATTATATATTGATCAACATAATATTTAAGATAAAATAATAAAGTTTGAATCAAATCATTTAAAATTTGAATTTAGAACATTTTTAGTTTATATTCATTTTTAAGATAGATTATATTTTCTTTAACAAATAATAAACAATTTGTTTAAAAATCTGCGTTATGTTGGCATAACAGCTTTAATATTCAGAAGTTTTTCCCTTTCAAATGATATATCTGAAACATTCAAGTTAGAAAATAATAAACGCGTGTCATTGATATATAACTACAATATAGTTAAAGGTTTGCGTGAATTACACTTGAGTAAATTTACCATCAGCATTCCTCGTATTACACCAACTATTTCCTTGATGTCATGAAGTAATAAATTCATGTTTATGTAATGTGACTAAACTCCCTTAATAAATCAGCAATTTATTATATAAATCATCGGCTTACAACACATTTAAATAAATCAACAGAACATTTTTTATACAACAATAAAATGTTATTTTGTCTTTTAAAAAATGTTTACTTTTTCAATAGATAAAAAAGCAAAAATTTAGCTGCTGAAGAAACAAACAATATTGCTGAACTAAATAACAAATTTCTTAACCAGTTTGTCACGATGGAACGACCTTAAGCAAAGGCGTATGCTGGTAAAAGAGCGTCCAACAAAATGTACTCTGTTGATTGTTTGTTCTTTGTTGTTGAGTCCTCTTTTCTTCACTTTCATCGCGGAAGTCCTCTAAAGCAACGAAGGGGCGATGAGAACGAGAGAACTTTTTATTAAGTGTGAAAAATCGTCTATAAGTACTCTTTTCATCAAATAATAAAATCGCCCGTATCAAATGATATCAATCATCACGACATTTCGAAATATCCGATTAAATACTTTCAATTGATCACTTTATTTTACATTAACAAACTCATTCATTTACATGACATTTACATCGGAAAAAGTTTTTCTTTTTATTATTATTAGTATTATTATTATTAATATTATTTATATGATATGACATGTCGCTTACGAATTTGCATGTTAAAAAGTCTATTCCGAAACTTCGACATAAAATATATCGAATTATTTTCAATATAACAATAATAAAAATAATTACATTCAGTTATAACATCGATGTTTCGTGTAACGCGACGACCTTATCATGATGTCATCGCTGAGAATAATTTACAGAATTCAACGCAATCCGAACAATCCGAACGAAATGCAGATTATTGAGTTACGCTTATAGATATACATATTCCGTATGCTCACATTTATTGTTTATTATTTATAATTTTTTTCTTTTTCTTTTCATCTTTTCTTGTTCTTCTTATTTTTTTTTGTTTTTGTGTTTTTTTTTTGGTTCAGCGTTTCTTTTTAGTTTATCTTGTGACAATTGTTCTCAAAATGAAATATGTTATTTCTCTAGATTGACGCGATTTCATTTTCTATATAGTCTGCGCGAATTTCGCGTTACGCATTTTGCGAAGTCCTCGTAATTTCAGGTCCTGCAATTGAAACTAAAACGTACCTAAGTTCGTTAAATACCAATTACACTTAGATTACACGAATTATGGGCGCTAATAACATATGAACGTTTCGCGTACAACACACATACGCATTTAAAGGTAAAATGCATTTGTGATGCACCCTGAATCATTCTTCGACACAGAATCATCGATTAATTGTGCGATTACACATCCTATAGTATATCTTCGCGTTATTACAAGCATCATTTTTATTTTTCGATTAAATACATGATTGCTTAAAATGTAAAGTTAACATTATTTCTTTTTAAATTGTTCTTATTCATGTTCTTGAATTAGAGTCAAATTATTATTTACAACTATCACAAATGAACTCGAATGTCGGCGGATGTAAATTGTTTGTACGCGTTCAAACATTTACACGCATCTCTTCTGATTGACAGACAACCGACTCCGAAGAAATCAATTCTCAATGTAAACTTCTCCAGTCGGAAACAAATAATTAACTTACGTCACGATGTTATACTTATTAATTCGTCAATTTATGCTTTTTTTGTTTTATATTTTTGTTTTTGCACATACACTGGCTCTAATGTAGATATACAATTATGCTAACAACATACTTAATTTAAATGACTTGATGTATTATATCTTTGGATTGTGAGTGCATATTGATTATCATGCATATATATCAATCTTTTATCACTCTCTCCCCTACGCTGCAGAGTAGCTGCAGGATTCAGTAATAACTTGATGCGATAATCTCATGACTTTTGTGAAAGAAATGGGTAATTGTGACTTCAGCGCACAGTTCCATCGAGACTTTTTTTGTTGATTCATTTTCGACTTTTATTTCATATTCTTTTAAATCAAATTCTAACAGTAAATTATCTTACATTTTAATTTATAAATATTTCAGCAGAAATATGTTTATTAATAATAAATTTTACTTCATTTTAATGAATAAATTAAGTTTTATTTTACTAATTTTATCAAAGGGAATTTAATTAATTAAGATGTAATTTAATTAAGTTCATTCTATCGTATTTTGTTACAAAAATTCCATCCATCTGATGCACTTAATTTTTTAAAAAATCTTCTTACAAAAGCCGTACATATTAAGAAGCGAAGTTTGAGTTTAAAGAACGTGCCGTTTTCAAACAAGTTGAGATTGTATAAATTATATAAACTGGAGAATTTCAGTTTTCCGCAGAATGATATTTAGCTCCTTTTAACGATAGATATCTTATTTTTGACATAAATAAGAGATCATCTTATTTATCTAAAGGATAATTTATATTCGAGCTTAATTAACGAGAAGAAAATGCCAGTTAAAAGGGCAAACATTTTAATTAAAATATCTCAGAACAACACTATGGATTGCATATAAATACGTATGCCAATTCAATATATCGATATTACGTGTGTATTGTATAATTTATTTTTATTTTGCTTTTTAATGCCAAAGTTGTAAATTATTGATTTATATTTAACTTTGGTCAATGCAATAACTTTTTTTTTCAAGATGTAATTTTTTTCTTGCAATAATTATTTCTATTCACAAAACTATAATAATTTAATTTTCATAAATGTTCAATAAATTGCTTTAAACAATGTCCGACTAATCGATATGTTTAAATATTGTAATAAATGTTATTTGACTAATTTACATTAATACAAATATTTCAATTTCAATTGAACAATATTTGAGTATTATTGTTTGAATGAAAAAATAAAATTTTATTTTCATTTTTCAATATGTGATTGCTTATTTTTACTATAACTAATTATATAATATAATTATAGTTGAAAAATTTACCATATATTGAATTTAATGATTATTGTATTATATGCAATTATAAGTAGATTAATTTTCAGTTTATTTAGTTATATGGCTATCGATTATCCACTCAATTAATACGTCTATTATTAGCATTGAAAATATATATATTTTAAAATCTGATTGATCATATTAGCTTACTGAATTGTGTTTCAATTTTGGACAAATCTTTTGATTAATTTATACAATTTCATATTTCGATGTATTTATATAACACTGAATGTATACAAAATACAATAAAGATAATGTTGTTAAATAAAAATTAACATAAATTTGTTTAATTGTTCATACGCTGTTATATAATTATTCCCATTAAATATTCGGCACAATCCACTTACATATAATTG